>QLTV01004388.1:968790-980570 GCA_003457575.1 Thermophis baileyi
CATCTTCTAAGAAAATCCACTTGTTTTTTTTTTGGAAAAGCACCTTTGGGACATGGATTGCAGCATTCTTCTGGGCTGTAGTGTGTATATTTTAAGTGTTGTATTATGATGGATATGTGTTTGTACCGTATTTTATGATAATTTGCCACCCAGAGTAACTTATTGAGATGAGTGGACAGATGAGAGAGAGAAAATAAATAATATAAATATAAATATTGATAGATAGATAGATAGATAGATAGATAGACAGACAGACAGACAGACAGACAGACAGACAGACAGACAGACAGACAGACAGACAGACAGATGATAGGAGAGAAAGAGAGAGACAGAATAAATAAACATAAACATAACCATTTGTGTAAAGATCTAAATGAGGGATATCCAACTTTGGCAACTTTAAGACTTCTGGACTTCAACTCACAGAATGGCTGGCTGAGGAATTCTGGGAGTTGAAGTCTTAAAGTTGCCAAGGTGCAATGGGGATATCCCTGGTCTAAACTGTTGCAACGTGCAGTTAAGTTTGGCCTCTTAAATTAAGGGTAGGAGGCTTCAGTGCAACTGTTACCCAAAACTTTAAAATTAGCAGGCAGAGATTCAACAGTCCAGCCAAGATTGACTATGTACTGCTACCTGCTATGATGGTAAATGGCCTACAAGAGGTCAAACCTTCCAGGAGTTTACAGATAGTCCTCAACTTATGACTGCAATAGAACCTAAAATTTCTGTTGCTAAGTGAGACAGAGGTGAAGTGAGTTTTGTGTCATTTTACGACTTTTCTTGCCACAATTGTTAAGGGAATCACTGCAGCTGTTAAGTTAGTAACACGGTTGTTAAAAATGAATCTGGCTTCCCCATTGACTTTGCTTGTCAGAAGGTCACAAAAGGGGATCCCATGACCCAAGGACACTGCAACCGTCATAAGTATGAACCCGTTGCCGAGCGTTTGTATTTTGATCATGTGACCATGGGGATGTTGCAACGGTCGTAAGAGTGAAAAATGGTCATAAATCACATTTTCAGGCCGTAGTAACTTCGAATTGCCACTAAATGAACTGTTGTAAATCAGGGACTAAATGTAATTTAATTCCTGACCTGTCCATGTTACGTTGGCAGCAGGGGTGGGATTCAGCCGGTTCGGACCAGTTCGGGCGAACCGGATGCTAATTTTACATCTGGTTCGCCGAACCGGTAGTTGCAAGGACTGGCTGGCCCCGTCCACCCCTCCCCTTCCCAGGAGTCTCCACGCGGCCCGTTTTGGATGCCAGGTAAGTGCAGGGCCTGCGCGGAGGCTCTGGGAGGGCGAAAAATGGGCCTCACGGAAGTTCCGGAAGTCTGGAAACGGGCCCGTTTCCTGCCTCCGGAGGGCCTCTGGAGCCCGGGGGAGGCCGTTTTTACCCTCCCAGAGGCTCGAGGAAAGCCTCCAGAGCCTGGGGAGGGTGAAAACGCCTCCCCCCCCCACAGAGGTGGGTTCCTACCGGTTCTATATGGTTCTTTAGAACCGTTAGTAAACCGGCGATGACGTCACGGAGCCGGTTCTGTCGGTGTGTCTGTGGGCGCTGCCATCTTGGATTTTGCTTCTGCGCAAGCTATTTTTTGATTGCTGCGGGGGCACGGGCGCGCGCAAAGCGCACGCCCGCACCCGGCGCAACCCTGAGCATACCGGCAGCAAAACGATCCAGAACCCACCCCTGCCCCCTCGCTGTGGTGCAGGAGGCCGAGTAGGTCATGCCCACCATGGCCACGCCCACCCAGCAACCGGGCAGAGAACCGGTTGCTAAAATTTTTGAAATCCACCCCTGGTTGGCAGCAATAAGGAAATATTATGGGATGTTGATTATAGCATTATAGCAATAGCACTTAGACTTATATACCGCTTTACAGTGCTTTACAGCCCTCTCTAAGCGGTTCACAGAGTCAGCATATTGCCCCCAACAATCTGGGTCCTCATTTTACCCACCTCGGAAGGATGGAGGGCTGAGTCAACCTTGAGCCGGTGAGATTTGAACCGCCGAACTGCAGCTAGCAGTCAGCTGAAGTAGCCTGCAGTGCTGCACTCTAACCACTGCGCCACGTCGGCTCCTTAGTCTTCTCTTCCTTAGTCTTCTCTGAAGCTCGGGAGTGTCCTGCTTGATGTTAAATAAAACTCCTGCACTGTGCAAGGAGCTGGATTAAATTGACTTTAAAGATGCTTCCCAATTATATATTCTAGGATTCTATCAAATTCTTCACTGAGATAACACTTTTGTCCCTTTCTTTTATTAGGAGACTTACATGGGCAAATATTCGACTTGTTTCACATATTTTACAAGGTAAGCAGAGCTTGGATGACAATATGTCAAAAGCAATCGAAATAAACCAACCTTTATAAAAAAATACCCTTAATTCTTAATTTTCCATGCAAGAAAAGACATGGAACTCTTCCTAGCCAGTGTATAAGAAAATAATTACACGTTTTGCTGGTTGTTAGATTTTGTTACGGTGAAGCAATAAAACGCACAACATTCCTCGACATCAGTGAATCTGTTTTGGCCAATTTTTTTTTCTCTTTGAAAAAAAGAAAAATAATCCATTCAGGCAAAAGGGGAAAAAAAATCAAAAATCAAAAGGCCAGTTTGAAAAAGTCTGGTTCTCCCATAGCATTTCACTTTGAAGCGTGCTAGTTTCAACAGAGAGTCATTTTTTTTCTTCTTCTCTTCTTCTCTTACATTGGTTTGTGCATTTTTTTGTGCATATGTTACTCATCTGCACCCGGATCTTTTCACTGAACAAAAATTGTCCAGGATTTTAAGGCTTCCCTCTATGAACTCATCCTAACATCCAGAAGTGGGCTTCAAAATTTTTAGCAAGGGGTTCTCGCTGGGTGGGTGTGGCCATGGTGGGCGTGGCCTAGTCCGCTTCCTGCACCATGGCGCGGGGGGCGTTTTTGCCCTCCCGGGCTCTGGAAGCTTTCCTCGAGCCTCCGTGAGGGCAAAAATGGCCTCCCCAGGCTCCGGAGGCCCTCTGGAGGCCGGAAACGGGCCCGTTTCCGGCCTTCCCGAACTTCCAGTAGGCCCATTTTTCGCCCTCCCCGAGCCTCTGCACGCGCCCTGCACTTACCTGCATCCAAAACGGGCCGTGTGGGAACTCCTGGGAGGGGCGGGGTGGGGTGGGCAGGGCCAGCCAGGAGTGGGATTTGGGGGTTCTCCGAACTGCACAGAATCTTAGCTAGAGGTTCTCCAGAACCCCTGCGAACCCCCAGCAGCCCACCCCTGCTAACATCTCATATTCTAGTCACCATTTGCAATGGAATGCGTGGATAATCTTAAAGGAAATGGAGATACTGCCTAAAATATCAAATAAGAGAGAGGGGAGCCCTCGGTCACTTAAGGGCCAGAGGAAGAAATTTAAGAAGGACCTGTGCTAATGAATCTAGCAGTTAAAAGTGGTATACTTTCAGACTTGTAAGATTTTGTTAATGTAGCCTTCCAATAAATAAATAAATTTATTTTACTTAGTTATAGTTCTGATCTGATTTACCAGAGAAGGCCAACATGAAATCTTGCAAGACTGAAAGTACAGGTAGTCCTTGACTTACAACCACAATTGAGCCCAACATTTATGTTGCTAAGCGAGACATTTGTTAAGTGGGTTTTGCCCCATTTTATGACCTTTCCCGCCACAGCTGTTAAGTGAATCATTGCAGTTGTTAAGTTAGTAACACGGTTGTTAAGTGAATCTGGCTTCCCCGTTGACTTTGCTTGTCCGAAGGTCGCAAAAGTGGATCACATGACCCCAGGACACTGCAACCGTCATAAATATGAACCAGTTGGCAAGCATCCAAATTTTGATCACGTGACCATGGTGCAATGGTTGTAAGTGTGAAAAACAGTCACAGGTCACTTTTTTCAGTGCTGTTGTAAATTAGAACGGTCACTAAATGAACTATTGTAAGTCGAGGACTACCTGTATAAAAGTCCTGTCTGCCACTGTTAATTGGCTCGCTCTGTCGGTATTGGTGGGAGTGAAGAACACTCCCACCAACACTGACAGGAGAAGCCACTAGTACATAAACAGGGAGCAAACCCCACTCCCTTCTAGCACTGATGATGTTACCTAGTTGGGTCATGAAATGTCTGCAAGAAAATATCAGACTCAGAGATCACCAAAAGCCCCACCGATTAAGGCTCACTTGGGGCTTGTCTCCTAATCTTGCCATCCTACTGAAGTTTAATTTTAGGGATCTCTTTCTTCCTTACAGAACGGATTTCCTTCTCCACAGAAGTTGTATGTCTTCAACGGCGACTTTGTTGACCGAGGCCAGCATTCCATTGAGATCCTGATCATTATCTTTGTTTTCCTGTTGATTTACCCCAAAGAGGTCCACCTGAATAGAGGAAACCATGAGGACTATATGATCAATTTCCGGTATGGAATCCAAAACATTTGCAGAAACGGCAATCTATTTTTATTTTATTTATCTTTGTAAGCCACAGAGGTACTGAGAGTGAGTTGGGTGGCCACAGGTGTGTGTGTGTGTGTGTGTGTGTGTGTGTGTGTGTGTGTGTGTAAAATAAATAAATATTTTCTTTGGTGTACATATTATTATTGGATAGACGGCATCCCTACCAGATGGACCCGCAATTTACTGACCAAACACATCCAGTGTGTGGTGTTTAATGGAACTACATCTACATGGAGGGAAGTGTGCAGTGGGGTACCCCAAAGATCCGTCCTTGGCCCAGTACCCTTCAACATTTTCATAAACTTCAAACAGTCACTAAACAAACTGTTATAAGTTGAGGGCTACCTGTAAAAGCTATAGGGAATAACCTGGATGAATAGGAGGAAGAACTGTTAGCAAGATAAATGGATCTTGAGCCATGGCCAAGAAAATAACCTGAAAAAGTGTTGGAATATATGTTAGAATGTATTTTGTATTGCAACAACTACAGAATTATTCAACCAGTAGATGGCAGTGTTTAGTGTGATCTACGGTTACAATCTATGGTTTCTTTATTTTCTGAGGAGAGTTTCCTATTTCCTGTTACAGTAATATACCGGTAGTCAGAGGTGGGCTGCTGCCGGTTCGCACCAGTTCAGGAGAACCAGTAGTTAAGATTCTGCACAGTTCAGCAAACTGGCAAATCCCACCACTGGCTGGCCCTGCCCCCGCTCATTTTTCAGCCGTTTTTTGGGTCAAAAACGGCCTGAAAATGGCCCGAAAAATGGCCTGAAAAATGGCCTGAAAATGGCCCAAAACAGCCTGAAAACAGCCCGTAAAACGGCCAAAAATTGCCCAAAAAATAGCTTGTTTTTTGGCCATTTTTCAGGCCGTTTTTGGCCATTTTTCAATCCATTTTTTGGCCGTTTTCAGGCCATTTTTCAGGCCAAAAACGGCCTGAAAACAGCCCAGAAAACAGCCCAGAAAACGGCCCAGAAAACAGCCAAAAAACCAGCCAAAAAACAGTCCAAAAAATGGGCGGGGGCAGGGCAAGCCAGTGGTGGGATTAGCCCCAACCGGCTGAATCCTACCTCTGCCTTTGAGGCGAGTGGCTGGGAGGCGGGGCTGGGTGTGATGAGTGACATCACCCACCCAGTCACATGACCAACTGGCCACGCCTACCCAGCCAGACAACCGGTTGTTAAGTTATTCAAGTCCCACCACTGCTGGTAGTTGAGCAGTAAAGCACATGGTGACTGTACTCTTTGTTTGCTCTATGTGGTGCTTTATATAAAACAGAATTTCTAACAGAAAGTGTCCTAGATAAGCCCCTCCCTAGTTCATACCACGATAAAAGAACAGAGGAGGGAAGCCCGTTCCACCTTGCAAGATTCTGTTACTGTATCTGTTGTAATAAAACTACTGCTCTCCTACATGATATTGATTTCTTGGTCTGATTTATCCTGCAGGGCTGAAACTAAGTCAAAACTACAGGTGGTCCTCGACTTACGACCACAATTTGAGCCCAAAATTTCTGTTGTTAAGCGAGACATTTGTTAAGTGAGTTTTGCCCCGTTTTACGATTTTTCTTGCCACAGTTCCGTCACTTGCTGCAGTGGATAAGTTAGTAACCCCAGTTGTTAAGGGAATCTGGCTTCTCCATTGACTTTGCTCGTCAGAAGGTCGCAAAAGGGGATCACATGACCCCGGGACAGAGCAAAGGTCATAAGTATGAGTCAGTTGCCAAGTGTCTGAATTTTGGTCATGTGATCATGGGAATGCTGCAAAGTTCGTAACTACGAAAAACGGGTCATCAGTCACATTTTTCAGTGTTGTGGTAAATTTGAACTGTCACTAAACGAACTGTTGTAAGTGGAGCACTACCTGTGCCACTTTTAATATTGTCATTGTTGTTGTTTTGCTCTCTTTCCGAGGCATCTATTTAAAACCTTGTCTTCTCTTCTGCCTCTAGCTACGGGTTTACCAAGGAAGTCACACGGAAATATAAGGTACTTCGGTTTGCCTATCTATTGCATCTTCTGTATTGTCGGGTGACCCCGGACTGTGCGTCTCAGTTTTTACACTCTGCTCCTCTTCCTTCTAGGAATATGCCCACAGACTCCTGGCGGTGATCAAGAACGTTTTTAGCAGCATCCCTTTGGCAACCGTGATTGACAGGAAGGTCCTGGTTGTACATGGAGGCATATCCGATAAGACCGATTTGGAACGGCTAGACAGAGTTGAGAGATGTAGGGTATGGCGTTAGAAGAGAACTTGCTTTTGTTTGTGGCAGAACAGAACAGAATAATAGAGTTGGAAGGGAACTTAGAGGTCTTCTAGTCCAACCCCCTGCTCATCCAGGAAAGCCAGAGGTGGGATTCAGCAGGTTCTGACCAGTTCTGGAGAACCGGTAAATACCACCTCTGACTGGCCCCGCCCCATCTATTCTCTGCCTCCCAAGTCCCAGCTGATCGGGAGGAAATGGGGATTTTGCAGTAACCTTCCCCTGGAGTGGGAAGGGAATGGAGATTTTACAGTATCCTTCCCCTGCTATGCCCACCAAGCCATGCCCACCAAGCCACGCCACGTACACCAAGCCACGCCCACAGAACCAGTAGTAAAAAAAATTGAATCCCACCACTGCAGGAGACCCTATACCATTTCAGACAAATGGTTGTCCCAATCTCTTCTTAAAATCTTCCAGTGTTGGAGCATTCACAACTTCTGGAGGCAAGCTGTTCCACTGATCAATTGTTATGTCAGGAAATGTCTCCTTAATTCTAGGTTGGTTCTCTCCTTGATTTGTTTCCATCCATTGCTTCAGGACATGTTCTTTGGAGAATAGCTTGACCCCATCTTCTTTGTGGAAGCCCCTTAGATAATGGAAGAGTGCTTCATGTCTCCCCTAGTCCTTCTTTTCATTAAACTAGACATACCCAGTTCCAGCAACCGTTCTTTATATGTTTTAGCCTTCAGTCCCCTAATCATCTTTGTTGCTCTTCTCTGCACTCTTTCTAGAGTCTCAACATCTTTCTTACATCGTGGCGACCAAAATTGGATGCTATATTTCAAGTGTGGTCTTACCAAGGCATTATAGAGTTGTATTCACACTTCCTGTGATCTATCCCTCTGTTAATGCAGCCTAGAACTGTGTTGGCTTTTTTGGCAGCTGCAGCACACTGCTGGCTCATATTTAAGTGATTGTCCACTAGGACTCCACCTCTAAAGATGATCAGGAAATCCGTTCTTATTTGAATTTTGGACGTCTGTCTTCCACCTCTTGGTTCTTATCTGACCTTCACAAACTACAAAGAATAAATTCACACTCCCTTCCCTGTGACAGTCCTTCAAATATTGGAAGACTTCTATTGTACTTTCGGTTCTTTTGGTTAAACTTACCTGGTTCTTTTAATCCTTCTTCATAGGAATTAGATTCAATTCCCTTGCCATCTTCGTTGTAATCTTTCCAGTACTTCAGTACAGGTAGTCCTCGGCTTACGACCACAATTGAGCACAAAATTTCTGTTACTAAGCGAGACATTTATTCAGGGAGTTTTGCCCAGTGGTGGGATTCAAATTTTTTAACAACTGGTTCTGTGGGCACGGCTTATTTGGGGGTGTGGCTTGGTGGTCATGTGACTGGGTGGGCGTGGCTAGCTGGTCATGTGACCGGGTGGCCGTGGCTACGTGCATAGGGACTACTCAGAGGGCTGAAAAAAGTGAATTATGACTGGTCCTCGCACTTACGACCATCCTCACATTTATGCCCGTTGCCGCATTCTTAACAACCGTGTCACTCATTTCACAACTGCAGTGCTTCTCTTCACCACGTTGACAAGATAGGGCGCAAAACGTATAATGTGAGGACAGTCGTAAGTGCGAGGACCAGTCAAAAATCACTTTTTCAGCCCTCTGAGTAGTCCCTATGTGCACCCGGCGTGGCCAGGTGGTCATGTGACTGGATGGGGGTGGCCAACTCGACGTCACTCACATCGAGGGGCGCTTCTCCTCGCCTGGCCTTTCGTGACCGTAGGGATGCTGCAACAGTCATAAGTGTAAAAAACGGTCATAAGTCACTTTTTTCAGTGCCATTGTAACTTTGAATGGTCACTAAATGAACTGTTGTAAGTCAAGGATT
The DNA here is from genome assembly GCA_003457575.1 of Thermophis baileyi. Lineage (NCBI taxonomy): Eukaryota > Metazoa > Chordata > Lepidosauria > Squamata > Dipsadidae > Thermophis > Thermophis baileyi. The sequence continues at coordinate 977,352 of QLTV01004388.1, forward strand.
ACCAGTACAAAAATACAAATACAAATACCTGCAAGCTGGAGTTACAAATCAGGCAGGGTGCCAGAGCACCTTGAGGAATTAAAATAGTTAAAATGCAATGATAACTATCAGCAGCCAACTCTTGCTCATAAAGTGAAACCCTTTAGCAGAGAGGTCATTTAAGCTCTCCAGAAAGAGCACACCCAGGAGAAGCAATCCTTAGATCCATTTGCACCACTTAAAGATACCAGCTGGTCTCACTCACCTCATAAGATATCCTAAAGAAATCATCCAGATTTAAGGAAAGATCACATGCCCGCCAGAAAGGCAGTAAAAAAATCAGTGTCAAGCTTGCATCCTGCCTCTTGGAAGTACACCCCAAAAGGACAGTGCCAAGAACCACTAAAGAAGTGAAGAAAGACCCCCTCCCCAGATAGAAAAAGCCTAACTAGAATGAAGCAAAGGAGCAAACACAGTAGCTGTTGCTTGTTAAACCAATTACCAGAACAAATAGACACAGGAACTAGCCAGATTTCTGAAGCTGCTTCTTTTCAGGAACAGAGATTAACATTTTTCCTTCCAAACAAAGCTGAATAGGGAAAATTATCCCATCAATAAACACAGGATTAAACATCACCAAGCACAGAATTAAACTTCACCAAAAACCAGTTTTAGACCAAAAGTCAGAAAGGGTATGTAAACTCACGTTTGAATGTCAATCTTTCTAGCTAGCCAAGAAGCCTTGTTGAATGTCACTCATCTTGGTTCCTTGTCATTAAAAGCTTCTTTCCAGCAGGTCTGTGCTGGAAGAACTCCAACAGGGCAGTGGTGGTTTGCTCCCGGTTTGGCCCGGTTTGGCGAACTGGTAGCGGCGGTGGTGGGAGGCTCCGCCCACCCGCCCGGGATGCTTCTGCACATACGCAGAAGCTTCTGCACATGCACAGAAGCGTCACACGCGCGAATGCACGCGTGAACCGGTAGCGACAGGATTTAGAACCCACTACTGCAACAGGGGAGTATTTCCTCCCAACAGCAGTGTAAAAAGCTTAAAACAACCCTTCCCCTCTAAGAAAATCAAGCAAAGGAAAAGAAAAAGTACCAGCAAAGAAAAGAAAAAACCTCCTAGACAGTAAGTCTAGGCGTACAGCCAAGAATGTAATAAGGGTTAAAGGAGAGGCAGTTTCTGTAAGTAGGGCAATAAAGATTAGGCTATAGAAACAACACCAGAATGTTGTAATTCCTTACAGGATTAGCCCTGTAAAGTGGAAAAAAACAAAAGGAGATTTCTTCTAACAACCGGTTCTCCGAACTGCTTAGAAAGTTAACAACCGGTTCTAGAGAACCTGTAGAATCCCACCTCTGGTTTTGCCCCATTTTATGGCCTTCTTTGCCACAGTTGTTAAGTGAATCACCACAGTTCTTAAGTTAGTCACAGGGTTGTTAAGTGAATCTGTCTTCCACATTGACTTTGCTCATCAGAAGGTCGCAAAAGGGGATCCCATGACCCTGGGACACCGCAACCGTCATAAATATAAATCAGTTGCCAAGTGTCTGGATTTTGATCACGTGACCATGGGGATGTTGCAATAGTTGTAAGTGTGAAAAACTATGATAAATCACTTTTTTCAGTGCTGTTGTAACTTTGAATGGTCACCACACAAATGGTTGTAAGTGGAGAACTACCTTTGTCCTTTTTGTGTTGTAGTGATCGGAACTGAACACAAGATTCAAGAAAGACAAAACACAGACACTCCAAGATCACTCTGTTTGTTCTTTCCAATTCCGTAACTGGATTGAGAACTTGGTTCTAGAAAAGATCTGATTCTAAGTCACGTATATCCTTTGATGTCTCCTTCTCAACTTAGATTCTCTCTGTGCTAACACCAAAGAGAAGAAAAACTTTGGACTACACTGAACCTGAAGGTGGCAAAATGGTCAGGAGTGGTTCCATAATCAGCATCCCCCAAGGGGGACAACGGTCAGTCCAGGAAGCCGGCAAGTCACCTGGAATCCAGAAAATCTCAGGACTCAGTTCACCTCCGGAATCAGACAACTCAAGTGAAACCTCAAGCTATGACGATGATGACATTGAACAGGTAAGCATTTGGAGAACCGCCACAATTCCAGCAAGCTGAAAAGTAGAAATGAACCCAGCTTAAGGTAGCAATAGCCGACCAACCTGTAGGAGAAAAACGGCAGAGCCTGTGGGTGGAGTCAAGAGAGTCATCAGCCTAGAATCATTACGCTCCCACCAGCCATCCAAGTCCGACCCTTCTTCAACTCTGTTAATTCTTATCTGCCGCCAATTTAGTGCTGACTGTTAGTTGACTAGATTCTTGTGTAGAGGCAGGAGCAATAAATCAACTTAGCAAATGGTCCTGATTCTTCATGCCCAATACAACCACAACTAAGGGAGTGAAAGAGTAGGTAATAAAAAAAAGTTCTCTTTCTAAGAAGTTGAAACAATCTCTTTACAATGGAGCAAATCATGCTGACAGGGGTGGATCAAAGTCAATCCTGCACCAATCTGAGTTTAGGCTCATGTCACACAGATCTGAGCCATGATTTACTGTATGCAGGTAGTCCTCGACTTACAGCCAGCGGTGAAATCTACTTACCTTCCCTACCGGTTTGGAAGCGTGCATTTTGTGCGCGCGCACTCCCTTCGCTCATGCACGCGCCCCCGTCTTCCGTGCTTTTCCACCCTCTGCACATGCACAGAAGGCTTTGCGCAGAGGGTTAAAAAGAGGAAAATGGCGACGTCCAGGCGAGTGGGCAGAGCCTCACGCTGCCGTCGCTACCGGTTCTCCGAACCACTGGCACCCACCGTTACCAGTACGCTTGATCCGGGCCGAACTGGTAGCATTTCACCCCTGCTTACAGCCCCAATTGAGCCCAAAATTTCTGTTGTTAAGTGAGACATTTGTTAAGTGAGTGTTGCCATGTTTTACTACCTTTCTTGCCTCAGTTGTTAAGTGAGTCACTGCAGTTGATAAGTTAGTAACCGGGTTGTTAAGTCAATTTGGCTTCCCCATTGACTTTGCTTGTTAGAAGGTTGCAAAAGGTGATCATATGACCTGGGACACAGCGACGGTCATAAATATGAGCCAGTTGCTGAGCTTCTGGATTTTGATCACATGATCATAGGGATCATAAGGAAAGAAGAGAAAGAAAGAAAGAAAGAAAGAAAGAAAGAAAGAAAGAAAGAAAGAAAGAAAGAAAGAAAGAAAGAAAGAAAGA
>QLTV01004388.1:987954-999762 GCA_003457575.1 Thermophis baileyi
CCCTGTGTGCGCACACACACCCCACGCTCCCCCTCTCTCTCTCTCTCTCTCTCTCTCTCTCTCTCTCTCTCTCTCTCTCTGCCAGCTCCATTCTCTCTTCCCCCTCGGAGCTCTCAGGTTGCCTTGATGCTGACCCTGACTCCCCACGCTTCCTCCTCCTCTGATTCGACTGCTGGAGGGGCCGGCGGTCGACAGGCCACAACACTGGGTCCTCATTTTACCAATCTTGGAATGGGCCAGGATCAAAATCCTGGCAGTGAGCAGAGTCAGCCTGCAATACTGCATTCTAGCCACTGCGCCACCATGGCTCATCTGATGCCACCATCTTGGTTTTGTTAAGCACGCCTTGGAGACATCTTCGATAGGAAGATCAGTTCCTTTGCTGGTTGTGAGAAAAGAAACGGCTTGTATAGATGTTCTGTAACACAAGAATCCCCAAATCTCTGCTATGACACTTCAGACCTGTTCCCCATTTTATTTATGCTGCTCTTTCATCAGCCCCCCCAGGAAGATTAAGACCACTTCACAGGTTCGCCCAAGAGGCCACGTTGAATGATCCACATAGGAGAAAAGATTTAGGAGCTGAAACATTTACAGGTAGTTCTTGACTTGCCACCATTTGTTTAGTGACCATTTGAAGTTACAATGTCACTGAAAAAAAGTGATTTATGACCGTTTTCACACTTAGGACCATTGCAGCATCCCTATGGTCATGTGTGCTGTCCTGCTCACTTACACACACACATAACAGTGGTTGGGTGGGTTTATTAATATTCCCCAGCAATTCCCTTTACCAAAACCCCAGAACGGTCCAATTAAGTCCAGCCAAAAGCAAACCAATGCTAATCCACAGGCCCCTCCAGCAGCCGAATCAGAGGAGGAGAAGGCATGGGAGTCAGGGTCAGCATCAAGGCAACCTGAGAGCTCCGAGGGGGAAGAGGGAATGGAGCTGGCAGAGAGAGAGAGACAAAGGGGGAGCCTGGGCCGTCCGTCAGCCCTCAGGTGGAGAGTCAACAGCCCCCAGGTCTGGAGGTGGCTGATGAGGAAGAGGAGGAACAGCTGGGTCCAGTGCCTGACGCACAGATGCGCAGAAGGCAGAGGAGAGGAGAGCAGTGGAAATCCGTGGGCAGGAAAAGCCACCGCTGTTAGTGAAGCCCCACCCTAACTCTGGGGATAAAAGGCAGGGGGCGGAGATGAATAGATGTGGCAGACAACTATTCATCTTCCAGACGGACAGACTTGTTAGCCTGCGTTGAGAGAGAAACTTTTTGCCGGGGCTGCCGGCGCTCCTAATTAAATGAATCTTTGAGTTCACTTCAGAGGGTTTGTTTGGGGAGTGGGTCAGAACAGGGAGCCATTGACCAGCTCCCCTCCTGACGTGCCTGGGACTGGTTCGTCCTCCTCCAAACCGAAATCTGGAGAGGTATCTGGGGAAGTGTCCAGGGGAGCCATCACATCACATGATCAAAATCCAGATGCTTGGCAACTGGCATGTGTTTATGACAGTTGCATTGTCCCAGGTCATGTGATCCCCGTTTGCTAAGCAAGAGTTGTTAAGTGAATTGTGTCCCATTTTACGACCTTTCTTGCCACACCGTTGTTAAGCGAACCACTGCAATTGTTAAGTTGTTAAGCAAATCTGGCTTCCCCCGTTGACTTGGAAGGTTACAAAGGTTGATAGCGTGATCCCAGGACAGTACAACCATCATAAATACATGCCAGTTGCCAAGCGCCCGAATTTTGATCATGTGACCATAGGGATGCTGCAACGGATGTGTGAAAACCAGACATAAGTCACTTTTTTCCCCGTGCCATTGTAATTTCGGTCACTAAATGAATGGTTGTAAGTCGAGGACAACCTGTATCATTTATTAAAAATGAATAGGAAGGCTATGAGAACATCAGCTTATTTTCTTTGAAAGATACATATAGTCCTTGAATTAGGACCGATTGTTTAGCGACGGTTCAAAATTCCAACAGATTTACCTGGGGGGGGGTACTTATGACCCAGTCTTGATGGTCACTGCTCCCCATGGTCACTTTGGGTGCTTTGTAACCACACCTAGAATACTGCATCTAGTTCTGGTCACCGCACTAGAAAAGAGACTCTAGAAAAAGTGCAACCAAGATGATGAGGGGACTGGAGACTAAAACATACGATGAATGGTTGCAGGAACTGGGCCTGGCTAGTCTAGTGAAGAGAAGGACCAGGGGTGACATGATAGCAGTCTTCTAATATTTGAGGGGCTGCCACAGAGAGGAGGGGGTCAAGCTATTTTCTGAGGCACCCGAAGGCCAGACAACGAATCATGGATGGAAACTGAACAAGGAGAGATTCAACCTGGAAATAAGGAGGAATTTTCTGACAGTGAGAACAATCCATGGAACAGTTTGCCTTCAGAAGTTTTGGGAGCTTCATCACTGGAGGCTTTCAAGAAGAGACTGGACTGCCATCTGTCAGAAATGGTGTAGGGTCTCCTGCTTGGGCAGGGGGTTGGACTAGATGACCTACAAGGTCCCTTCCAACTCTGTTAGTCTGTAACCAGGCAGATTTACAACTGTTAGAGGCATCCTGCAGTCATGTGACTGCATTTTACAACAATTTTGCTGAAAACTGGGTTACTTTTGGTTTTCGGCAAAACTGTGCCCATAGTGAACCACTGATTGACTTTACGACTGCCGCACTCCCTTAACAGCCCTGCTACTTAAAAACCACCGATTCCCCTAACGGCCCCCCAAAACCAGGATCCATTATGGTCATAGCTCAAGGACTACCGTAACTATAACGTTGGTCCTTCACCAAGTCATTCTGAAACAATTTATTTTTGTGTTCTTATAGGCCTCATCAGTGTAAGCGATTGGGCAAAGGCCATTGAGTCGGTCCTTCAGCTGGGACTGCCATGGCGGATGCTCAGGCCACATCTGATAATGCAGCTGACCAATGGAAAAGTGGACTACAAGATGTGGCTCAAAGACATCGTGACTGAAGAGAAATCTTCAGCCCAAGAGGTAATGCACTAGACTAGAGGGTCTCTGGGAATGAAGAGAACCAGCATCACGTAACAATAGTCATGCTATCCTTCTACAGTTAGGCAAGTAAAACCAAACGTACAGGTACAGATTTATTAGGTGAAACCACACTCAATAGCAGTGACTGTGAGAGGGATCTCGGAGTCCTAGTGGACAATCACTTAAATATGAGCCAGCCGCGTGCAGCGGCAGCCAAAAAAGCCAATGCAATCCTAGGCTGCATTAACAGAGGGATAGAATCAAGATCATACGAAGTATTAATACCGCTTTATAAAGACTTAGTAAGAACACTAAGAGTCCCTTGGGAGTTGGGCGGCATACAAATTTAATAAATAATAATAATAATAATAACACACTTGGAATACTGCATCCAGTTTTGGTCACCACACTATAAAAAAGATGTTGAGACTCTGGAAAGAGGGAAGAGAAGAGCAACAAAGACGATTAGAGGCTGGACGCTAAAACATATGAAGATACAGTAGGTTGCAAGAATTGGGTATGTCTAGTCTAGTGAAAAGAAGGACTAGGGGTGACATGTTAGCAGTGTTTCGATATTTGAGGGGCTGCCACAAAAAAGAGGAGGTCAACCTATTTTCCAAAAGCACCAGAAGGCAAGGCAAGGCAAGAAACAATGGATGGAAAGTAAACAAGGAGAGAAGCAACCTAGAACTAAGGAGAAATGTCCTATCGGTGAAAACAACCAGTGGAAAGGCTTGCCTTCAGAAGTGTGGGTGCTCCATCACTGGAAGCTTTTAAGAAGAGACTGGGCAGCCATTTGCCTAAATTGGTATAGGGCAGTGGTTCTCAACCTTCCTAATGCCGCGACCCCCCCCGCGACTCCTGCCCCGCCCCCTCCCTGCACGCGATGAGGTGACAAAGGGGACGTGGCACCAGGGGCCCCAAAGGGGTCGCGACCCACAGGTTGAGAACCGCTGAAAACCCAAATGGCGGCATCCGGGCGGGTGGGCGAAGTCTCCTGCTTCCGTCGCTACCGGCTGTCCGGCGACCCACGGGCACGGCCAAACCGGGAGCATTTCACCCCTGCTGACGGTGGCACCAAGATGGTGGGCTAGCGCGCGCAGCGACCCCTGTGAAAAGGTCGTTCGACCCCCAAAGTGGTCGCGACCCACAGGTTGAGAACCGCTGGTATAGGGTCTCCTGCTTGAGCAGAGGGTTAGACTAGAAGACCTCCAAGTTCCCTTCCAACTCTGTTATTCCTTCTTTTTCTCCTTCTTTTCCTCTTCCTGAAATTTCTTGCCAACTATGGAATTTGGCGACAATATGGCAACCAGTGACGCTGAAGAACCATCATTCCATAGACGTACACAAGACATAAATACATTTTCAAGGTCATATCTTTATCCTATGTTAAGCATATTTGACTAATTCTAGCTATGTTTTGAAAACAGATTAAGGGATTTTTGCGTGAACGGTAGCCTTGTTTCTTTCAGCGCCTTCAGTCGAGTTTGCTGGAAAGCATTTACCGAAACTTATCCAATCTGGAGACGATCTTCAGCCTGATTGACACCGATTGTTCAGGTAAATGCCTTTTATTATCTGCTGATTTCCTTTTTTTAATAGCCAAAGTGATTATTTGTGTACAAAGCCAAGTGTTATGGTTTTATATGCATGTGGAAGGTACAATAGTATTAACTTCTATCCCAGCATTTTATAATACACCAGCAGAGGCAAGGACAATGCTGTTGCTGATTTTATAAAGAACTAAATAACCAGCGGTCTGTGGAGTCTCAGTCATCCAGGTCATGGTTGTCCCAAAGGTGCTTTTTCAGGAGGCAACTGGACTTTGTTTTTTCTTTTGAAGAAGTTTCGCTTCTCATCCAAGAAGCTTCTTCAGCTCTGACAGGACAGTGGGGAATGGAAGGATTTATATTCCTTGCAGACAGCTGGTCATTTGCATCCTTTTTTGAGGGTCGTTGAAGCACTTGGAGGTTTATCTGTGTCCTCAGGGTCACCTGAGTAATGCAAATGGTTCCTGTAGTCTGCATTTTTTTCCCCTCTGGAAATCCATTCCTACTCCCACACCTTCCAAAGGGTGTTCATCCCAAATTGTATAGCTAAAAAGTCTGTAGAGATTCTCAGTCATCCAGGTCATGGTTGTCCCAAAGGTGCTTTTACCAGCCTTGTGCAGGGAATATAAATCCTTCCATTCCCCTCTATCCTGTCTGAGCTGAAGAAGCTTCTTGGATGAGAAGCGAAACGTCTTCAAAAGAAAAAAACAAGTTCAGTTGCCTCCTGAAAAAGCACCTTTGGGATAAATAACCAGGGGTTTCTTGGGTCATGGTTTCAGGAATATTTCCTTACCTAAAGAGAAACAGGATGGTCACAGATGGTCTAGATGGCAGCTGCAATCTCAGAATCAAGACTCTTTTTAGCGATCCAAGTACATCTAAAAAGCGGCAGAACTTTTAAAAAATCACATAATTGGAGACATAGAAGTGCTGTTATTTCCAACCTTTCCGCCCCAAGAAAGATTGTGTTCTTTGCTCTCGTCCTGCAGGATTTATTTGTCTCGAAGAGTTCAATCAAATGTGGAAGCTGTTCAGTTCCCATATGAATATTAATATCTCCGATGAAAACATCCGTGATTTGGCCCGCAGCATTGATTTCAACAAGGATGGGAAAATCGACTTCAACGAATTCCTTGAAGCATTCCGCCTGGTCAAACAACCAACTTCCGGGTGAAAATCAAAGCCACCGTGAGCTGGGCTGGTGGGGTAAAACCCGCCGTCTCAAAACAAGGTTGCTAATTCTGTACTCATCTTTTACTCCAAAAATCTGCCTCTGAACTAACTCCAAATTATGAATTATTTACTCCTACCAATGGAGCCATTTTTACTTTTCTTAAATTCAACAGGAAAAAAAAAAACCTGGAAAATTTTTTCCCTCAGTAACTTTCAAGCATTGAAGGTTTTTTTTTTTTTTAATGCTTGAGAAAATTCAAATGCTTGTGATCAAAGCTGCATTGCTTTTAATCTTTACTCCATTTTAAAGCATAATACAATTAAAATTTTATCAACGGTATCCAATGACCGGACATTTCCTTTTTGTTACAGCTTCAATGTGGGTCTAATTAAAAAAAAAATGTTATCATTGCCAAGTTTGGCTGATTAATACATTAGCAAAAGAAAGGTTTAAAATTAAGTCTTACACAATCATGTCTAATCCAAAATCAAAAAGTATCTTTGTTTCAAGACTATTTCATTTACATGTTGATTTGTCAGACAGTTCCAGATTTTTCCAAAACCGCTATAGTATACAGAATTATTTTTCAAAACCACTGTACAGAGGCATTAACATAGAATAATAGAAACTGGGTTCTAACCATCATTGCTCATCTAAATTTCAAAAATAGTGTTTTTCATTCCAGTGATAAGCGCAGGTTCCAATCTTCAATCTTCATTAACTTAAGTCGTCTTTCTCTTTAGTCTCCTTTTGGATCTTATATTTTTAAAAGGTTATTAAATTGAAGGAGGAGACCCAATTAATCTCTCATCATCCACCCATGTTCTTCCAGTAGGAAAAAAATATTGTCTACTGCTGTTGACCAAAATCATTTTGGCAAATCGGTAACGATCAGAAACATTTTCTACAAAGGTGCTGTCAAGCAGATGTTGTCACTTTGGAGAATACCAGAGCGATGCTGAGTTGATTTTGCTCTAAGTATTTGTAAGACCATGGGGGGAAAAATAACATGGGGATTCATTTGCCTGTAGCTGTCCAAGTACAGAGTTCTTGTAACTGCCTTAAAACCAAGGTGGATAAAAATCGATGATTTTTTTTTAAATCAGATTTTTTTAAATTTAAATTGGATTTTTTTTTATTTAAATCGGATTTTTTTTTATTTTTATCAAATTTATTTTAATAAAATGCTTTTGGAGTAAAAATCTATCTAAAGACAAGTTTTCTATTTAAGATACATTAATAATTTAGTGTATTCAGCATGAAATGGAGCTGAGTTACGTAGCATGAGGCTGTGTATTCTGCAATATTGGAACTGTCGGTGAGTCAACAGCAGGTCAAAGGAGGAGCTGCTGCGGGACAGAGATGACAGTTGCTCTTTAAAAATTATGATTTAAATCGAATTGATTTAAATCAAGCCTTTTTGCTAGTGATTTAAATCGTGATTTAAATCGACTTGATTTAAATCAAATCCACCCTGTTTAAAACTGCATCTACTGACCAATCATCACCTTCTCAGAAACTACAGATGCAAAACGTGAGAATTACTACCATCCACATGCTTGATTTCACACCTGGGTTACCTTTACCACATGCACAGATATGGATTATTGTATTTTGGAGCGATGGCAAGATGCCTTAGCGCAGCCAACTCACTTGTAAGCACAATCCAGTTTGACAGTCTACCTTTATTATCCCTGGTGCAATTAATAACATAACAAAAAATGGAAAAACACTTATAACAGAGCTGCTGTTTCATTCTACCAAGAAATTTGAAAGAAGGCCAGCACACAACTGTGGCTATTCCCTCAACCCCAGTTCTTGGCTTAAAACAAAACAAACAAAAAAACCAGCAGCTAGCTTTCTAATATAATAAAGCAATACCCTTTTAAAAAGCTTTTCTTACGCAGTTACTTTAAGGATTTCATTTTCACCTTCACCTTAGGAAATACAACACAGAGGGTACAATTCCTCCACTGTGCCTTACCTTAGGAGAGGGATGTTAAAGCAGGGGTCTCCAAACAAGACTTGTGGACTTCAACTCCCAGAAAGGCATGGCTGCCTAAGGCATTCTGGGAGTTGAAGTCCATTAAGTTGCTAGGTTTGGAGACTCCTGGGTTAAAGCTACAGGCACGGCTTCAAATGCAGGTTTCTGTTGTATCACTTGAGAACAGGAAGCGGTGGATAGGGATGTCGGTAGCTCTGAATCTCATAGGATATTTAGGCCAACATTAATTAGTGATTGGGCAAAATTAAGACTCCTAGACCCAGTTTCCATCTGTAGTAATCTTGAAAACAAGCGATCCGCTACAAAGAGCATATGGCTGAATAACAGAAAGCAAGCAGATTTCATTACCTTTCAGTAAAATTGTAAATTCTGATGAAATGATATAAAATTATAGAGTTTTGTGCTTGTTAAGCACAAGGGGAAAAAAAAACCACACCTTTGACCTGTGCGTTTGTTTCCCAAACATTGGCAGGTGCGTTTCTCCTTTAAACCAGTTGTTTTGTATTGTTTCTCATACAGAGAAGGTGTGTTATTTTCCCCACCGATAATTTAACACTGGAAGTGTTGTTCGGAAAATTAAAAACAAAACAAAAACAAAAATGAGACATAGCTGAACACAATAGAAACGCAGGCTTAAATCACAGAGCGGTGTCTAAAGTATCCTTCCACCTTAAAATCAAGTGTAGTTTTTTTTTCTAGAACCTTTATCCTTTTTGACCTTCAGGGTAGAGTGCCAAGTCCCTGGCACTCTCTCAGAACCTTCACTAAGATTTATGGTCCAAACCTAAGAACCACCTGGTGGATTTCAGTGAAGGAAAACAAGGTGTTTTCTGTGCCCATAGAGTCAATGGAAAGGACCAATCGATCAACTGAAGACGCCCCCTCTAACTGGAATGCTCTCATTCAGGCCATGTTCTATCAGCTTTGCGTCTTCCAGGTCATCTTTTATAATACTGATCAGGTGACTCAGTCCTTCTTGCTGCTGCTTCAAATGCTAAAAAAAGGGAAAGAGGGAAATCGAATGAGATTGATTCCTTTGAGCATTTATGTATGTTATTTTTGTCCTGCCTTTATTCTTTTTATACATAACTCAAGGGGGTGAATGTGCCTCCTCCCCCTCCTCCCTCCTATTTTCTCAATAACAACCACCCTCTGAGGTGGAATGGAGTGAGAGAGAGTGAGTGGCCCAAAGTCACCCACCCGGCTTTCATATCTAAGATTGGACTAGAACTCACCACCTCCTAGTGATTGGCCCAAAGTCACCCAGCTGGCTTTTAGGCCTAAGGCGGGACTAGAACTCATGGTCTCCTATAGAGATTGGCCCAAAGTCACCCACCCGGCTTTCATATCTAAGATTGGACTAGAACTCACCACCTCCTAGTGATTGGCCCAAAGTCACCCAGCTGGCTTTTAGGCCTAAGACAGAACTAGAACTCACAGTCTCCCAGTTTTTGCCTTAACCATTAGACCAGGGCTGTCAAACTTGCAGCCCACGGGCCAGATGCGTCACGCGCTGGCCACGCCCACGGCCGTTTTAGCAAAGGGGAGGAAAAGTCACAATACGTCACGTGACGACGCGAATTTGACACCTCTGCACTAGACCAAACTGGCTTCAAAGTATTCCAAACTTTGCTCAGATTTTGAACATTAGCACCTGGCGTTTTATAAGCATACTGAAAAAATCATAAATTTCACCATTCTCTCTGAAATCTCAAATGGGGGTGATAAAAGAAAGATGAATATGTAATCAGAGGAAAGGAATATGCTAAAAGAAACTCTATTCCTGGAAAGAGGTTAGATGAGCTCACACTAAAACTTGTGGCTTTTTGCTCTCATTTTGAAGCCATTATTTCCGAGAACTATTCACGTATTTCACAACAGTTCCAAAACTAGAATTTCTTAATCCAAACATGTTTCTGTAATTAGTTACAGAATTAATTAACAATAATCAACATTCTGTCACTTATGTTCATCTTAACAAAATATTATTACTGGCGTTTCTGGTTCTGAATGTAACTCATTCCAGCAAGGTTTAGTTGTAAAATTTTATTTGGCAGCAGGATGGTTCTATTATAAATATCCTACCATAGATTTTGCTTCTCAGTTTCCTTAAGCCATTTTATCAAAAATGAAAGTACTGTCACCTCTTTCCCATCATCCTTCACAATGCTGGAACCAAGAAAGCGTTGGGCTCTTTTCTTTTCTTTTCTTTTCATGCAAGAATCTAACTGTTCTTCTATTATATTTTAAATCAAACATTCCCAGCATAGATAGCATTCAGATATATGTACATCAATTCCCAGTATTCTATTCCTGAGTATTTTAGGAGTTGAGGTCTATATAACTGGAGACTGTCAGGGATGCAGAAGGCGTGAAATGGGAATTCTGGGAGTTGAAGTCCAAGCTTCTTAAAGTTGCCAAGAGTGAGAAACATTAGCATTAAAGGCATAGTGTAACTGTTTCAACAATGGACTAGACCAGGGGTGTCAAATTCAAGGCCTGTGGGCCAGATTCGGCCCGTGGGGCCGACCTGGAAATAGCAAAGGACCGGCCTGTGGGGCCTCTACCAAAAATGGAGGACGGGGGACCCGTTCTGGGCCTGGACAGTCTCCTGCAGCACTCTGGCAGCTGCATGCAGGCCCCCCCCCGCGCCCCATTTTGGCTGCCAAAATGCTGCAGGAGGCCGTCCTTGACTCAGAAGGTTATAAAAGGGAGGAAAGGTAAAATATTTTACCTTTCAGGGGCTTGCAGGATTCTGCTACTATTGCCTATGTCAATAATTTATAATTCTAGTCTTCCTATGGAGTCAGTTTCTTGATCTGGTCTTTCTCTCATAGGGCAATCAAGTATTACAAAAACAAAATCACAGAAATGTACGCCTCTGTATTTTTATAAGTGTATAAAACCATGTGTGTGGAGGTGAGGTCCTGTGTCACACCCACAATGACCCCACCCCCGGCCACACACCCCAGCCCCCCCGAGGTCAAACACAACCCTGATGTGGCCCTCAATTAAATAGAGTTTGACACCCCTGGACTAGACTAAGTCCCAGAAGAACTCATAGTAGATTTTGTATGGCTCTGTATGTTTACAGAGAGTTGCAATTCAGTTTTTTTAATCGATGATAGAGAATCTAGATCAGAGGTCTTCAAACTTGGCAACTTTAAGACTTGTGGACTTGAACTCCCAGAATTCTCCAGCCAGCATAGCTGGGAGTTGAAGTCCACAAGTCTTAAAGTTGCCAAGTTTGAGGACCCCTGATCTAGATAAAGTCACTGAGGAACATGAGCTCATTGATTCAAGCGGAGATTTCAGCCCCATGTTTTATCAATTTAGTTCACAATAAATCCCAGTCACTGCACACCTGTTTGATTTCCCGTAAGAGATCTGCGTCGATATAGTATCTCTCTTCGGATCTGACAGCTCCAAAGTGGTTCTGCATTCTGATCTGTGACATCAGCTCATTCAACCGACCCTGGTAGTTACAAAATTCAAATCTAGTTTAGGCATTCATGAAATGAGATAGAACAGCGAGCTGTGTTATTTCGGTTGCATTTTCCTACCTACAAAACAACAACAACAACAACAAAAAAACCACCCCGTTCTGTGTATATAATTAGTGCCTCAGAAGGGATCTTCATTGCTGTTGTTTTGCACGGAAAAACATTCAAAAGTGTGATTTCATTGCTTACAATTTAAAAGTTTGGGTACGATGAAAGATGATCTAACTCAGTGATGGTGAACCTATGGCACACGTGCCACAGGTGGCACGCGGAGCCATATCTGAGGGCACGCGAGGCGTTGCCCTATGTCAGCTCCAACGTGCATGTGCGCGCTGGCCAGCTGATTTTCGGTCTTCTTTTCGGCCGTTTTCGCTCTCCCCAGGCTTCAGGGAAGCCTCCTGAAGCCTGGGGATGGCGAAAACGGCCCAACGGGCCAACCGGAAGTTCACTTGTAGCAATAGCAATAGCAATAGCACTTAGACTTATATACCGCTTCATAGTGCTTTACAGCCCTCTCTAAGCAGTTTACAGAGTCAGCATATTGCCCCCAACAATCTGGCAATCTGG
>QLTV01004388.1:999812-1013899 GCA_003457575.1 Thermophis baileyi
CTTCATAGTGCTTTACAGCCCTCTCTAAGCAGTTTACAGAGTCAGCATATTGCCCCCAACAATCTGGGTCCTCATTTTACCCACCTCGGAAGGATGGAAGGCTGAGTCAACCTTGAGCCGGTGAGATTTGAACCGCCGAACTGCAGCTAGCAGTCAGCCTGCAGTGCTGCACTCTAACCACTGCGCCACTTCGGCTCCTTGTGTGCTCACCCCCAGCCTCCTTTTCGCTGTCAGAGGTCTTCAGGAACTTCTTTGGCTTTGGACAGTTGCAGCCAGGCCTCGCACACCTCGGCCCATTTCTTCTGCAGCAAGGCTCTCCTGAAGGCCTCTGCAGGAGCTCTGTTATCGGCTACAGAGGCCTTCAGGAAAGACTTGCTGTAGAAGAAATGAGCTGAGGTGTGCAAGGCCTGGCTGCAACTATCTGAAGGTAAGTAGTAGGGCAGCTCCACTTCAGTTTCGTTTCCTAACTTCCAATTGGCCCGTTGGGCCACTTTTCGCCGTCCCCAGGCTTCAGGAGGCTTTCCTGAACCCTGGGGAGAGCGAAAAACAGCCCAACGGGCTTACAGGAAGTCCGGAGGCTTCAGTGAGGCCTGTGTGCATGCGCGGGGGGCAGCAGGGGTTGTGCGCATGCGCGGGGGAGGGCATTGCATTATGGGTGTGGGCGTGCGCGCACACCCTTTTGGCACCCGAGCCAAAAAAGGTTCGCCATCACTGACCTAACTCATTAACTTCTCACTAAAGTTGCAATCATGGTTATGTGGTGTATATTGGAGGTGGAGACCCTTTGAGAGTTGTATGCAATGAAATTTTATTTTAATGTATGCCAATTAGTGTACATTCAAAGTGACAATAAAGCTGTTCTGTTCTATTCCTAATCTAATCTAACCTAATCTAATCTGAAATAAATCCATAGCTGTTCAAGGATCGCAGGCTTAATCTGTTACTCAAGATTTTCAAAGAGGAATTCTGCTATTAAAACTGGATGCGTCTCTCTGGAAACCCTCAAAGGAGCTTCAGAAATAGCAGAGGATCTTTCCAAATAGCTTAAATGCAATTTAAGACTGACATGGCATGTAAAAATCCTAGGGCATCTTTCATTTTAGAGGCTTATTATACAGGTAGACCTGAACTTACAACCGTTTGTTTAGTGACCGTTTGAAGTGACAATGACACCAAAAAAAGGTGACTTCTTGTTTTTCACACTTATGACCGTTGTTTGCAGCATCCCTATGGTCACATGATCAAAATTCAGGCACTTGTCAACTGGCAGATATTTATGTTGAATGTCCCCGGGGTCATATGACCATTGTTTTTGGCCTTCCCACAAGCAAAGTCAAGGGGGGAAGCCATATTCACTTAACAACTGCAGCGATTCACTTAACAACTGTGGCAAAAAAGGTTGTAAAATGAAGCACAATTCACTTAACAAACTTGGGCTCAATTGTAGGTCATAATTTGAGGGCTACCTGTAGGGCACCAGGTGTGGTGGAATATCTGGGTCAAAAAGAAGAGCCCCTGACTGGGTGTGTGTGTTAAGTCATTCCATCTTCGAGTCCATTTGGTGGAAGAAACGTCTGCCGGTTGTGGCCTGTGGACCACCAGCCCCTCCAGCATTCAAATCAGAGGAGGAGGAGGAGGCATGGGAGTCAGGGCCAGCATCAAGGCAACCTGAGAGCTCCGAGGGGGAAGAGGGAATGGAGCTGGCAAAGAGAGGGGGGGGGGCGCGGAGCCTGGGCCAACCTGAGAGCTCCCAGGGGGAAGAGGGAATGGAACTGGCAGAGAGAGACAGATAGAGGTGGAGTCTGGGCCGTCCGTCAGCCTCAGATGCAGAGTCAACAGCCCCCAGGCCTGGAGGTGGCTGATGAGGAAGCGGGGGAACAGCTGGGTCCAGTGCCTGACGCACAGATGCGCAGAAGGCAGAGGAGAGGAGAGCAGTGGAAATCTATGGGCTGATCCTTGGGACGGAAGAGCCACCACTGCTAGCGAAGCCCCACCCTACTCTAGGGATAAAAGGCAGGGGGCGGAGATGAATATATGTGGCAGACAACTATTCATCTCCCTGCCGGACAGACTTGTTAACCTGCAGTGAGAGAGAGACTTTTTGCCGGGGCTGCTGGTCCTCCTAATAAAGGAATCTTTGAGTTAACTTCAGAGGGTTTGTCGTGTTTGGGAGCCGGGTCAGAACACTGCCGTTTCCCGAGGAAAGGTAGATAATCTAGTGAGATTCTTGTAATATGGTGATCAACAACACAGAAACCTATTTGATCCATTCTTGGAGTTTCTTCTGATTAGTTATATGTGAGATTAGGGGTCTCACTGCAACCTTCTGAGCTGCTCACCTTGAACTGGGTAGGGGCATTGAGTTCGCACTGAATCGTATCCAGCTGCACCCGGAGTTGCTCCTCGTCCGCTTGGATGGCATACCCGCTTTTCCTCTGGATCTCCTGCTTGATTAACACCTGCAACAGATTTTTTTTTTTTAAATTATTACACGTCTCAGAAGCTGTATTCTGTAAAGAAAGTTAATCGCTGGGAAGCGGTGAGAACCTGGCCCATGTTTGTTCTGATGGAACTCCATCCCACAGCATTCCAAGAACGTTTTGTGGTAGAATTTTCAGCTTGGGTGGGGGGGGAGGAGTGAAAATAATGATGAGCTTGGAGTCCTTCCAGGGAAGGAAGTGACAAACCCCCCACTCTAGGATTCCTGAAGCCTTTATCTGGCAGTTCCCAAGAGAACGCAGTATATAAAATGAGAGCAAACCCCACTCCCTACTAGCACTGATGATGTTCCCTAGATGGGTAATGAAATGTCTGCAAGAAGACAACCAAGCTCAGAGAGCACCAAGCACCCCATAGTTCAACCCTGAGCTAGAAATATTCTCTTCTACCAGTAAGTCTGGCAAGATTCCTGTAAACAGGCAAGCAACAACAAAGAAGCAACTCTGGTCAGTTCACAATGTTGTTCTGGTTCTCTGTGACCGACAAGGGCTGCTTACTACCTACCGTATTTTTTGGAGTATAAGACACACCGTTCCCCCCCCTAAAAGAGGGTGGAAATGTTGGTGCGTCTTATACACCGAATACAGCCATTTTTGGCCTCCCGAAGCCCCGCCCCTGCATCCCACTTTTGCAAAAAATGAGCCCGTTTTTCGCAAAACCGGGCTGCGCAGAGGGTTTGGGAGGCCTGCAGAGTGCTTCTGGGGGCTAGGGGAAGGCAAAATGCCCCCATTTTTGTGAAAAATGGGAAAAAACGGGCCATTTTTCACAAAAACAGGGGCGTTTTTGCCTTCCCCAAGCCCCCAGGCCTCTGCAGGCCTCCCAACCCCTCTCCTCCCCCTGTTTTTTGCAAAAACGGAAGGCAAAAACGCCCCCATTTTTGCCTTCCCCCAGCCCCCAGAAGCACTCTGCAGGCCTCCCAAACCCTCTGCGCAGCCCGGTTTTGTAAAAAACAGGGGGAAAAACGGGCCTGTTTTTGCGAAAAACAGGGCACGCAGAGGGTTTTGGGAGGCCTGCAAAGTGCTCCGAGGGGCCTGGGAGGACAAAAGCTTTTTTTTTTCTTACTTACCTCTTTGAAATCTTGGTGCGTCTTATACACCGGTGCGTCTTATAGTCCGAAAAATACGGTACTTTTAGCCACAAGGGCAATGTGGAGGTTTCACAGTGAGATGTAAAACCTGTAACCCAGAGGTCTTCAAACTTGGCAACTTTACGACTTGTGGACTTCCAGAATTCTCCAGCCAGCATAGCTGGCTGGAGAATTCTGGGAGTTGAAGTCCACAAGTCTTAAAGTTGCCAAGTTTGGGGACCCCTGCTGTAACATATACTAAAAGAAAAAAAGCATGGTTCATCTGGCTAACTATATCAAGGTTGCAGAACCCGGCACTGCTTTTCTTTAAATATATAATAGATGGGAAGAGGAGAGAGAAGAATGGATTTGTAGCAGACCTTAGTAATTCAGTCTCTATTTAGCTGATTATTTTCCCCATCCTTACATCGATTGCAAAATCTTGCCAAAATCTGGAGGTATTTCTATGCATATTTCTCTTAATATAAGCATTTTCCTCTACAAATGTTCTGTTCATTTCTCTCTTCACCAAGCAATTTTCTACTAGATGTTATATGTCATATTTTTAATACATAATACATTAACTTATATTTATGAATATTCCTGTTCCCAATGCATATATTTTTGTAGGCTAGCAGACGGACTACATATAACATCAATAAATGGATAAAACAGCACTGCAACCTTTGGAAAGTGTAGTACATTTACTAGACTAGAACATACTTTCTTCTCTAGCTGAATCTAAGGCCATCTCATCAGGTTGACTTCCTGACTGAACTAAAGTTTTCTGGATCTCTTACATTTTTAAGCTTATGTAATGTGAACATGCTCTATTTTCTTTTACTTTTTTTTTTTAAAAAATACTCTTTATTGATTTTTCACATTAAAAAGACTTTCTTTTACTGAAGGGCTAAAAAAAAAAAAAAGTATCTGCCAGGCTTACCTGCAAAGTTCGATGGGAAAGATCCATTAGCTTTCTCTTGTACTGAGCGATTTTGGCCATGGTTGTAGTCTGGTTTTTTTGAAGCTCGCTTATATCTTCTGATATTATCTACAGATAAAAGAGAGATCGGCTCAGATGTACAGACAAAGAAACCCACTTTGAACAATCACTTTGGTCCCATCCCTAGAATCTTTTCACCTTTTCAATTTTCTCTTGGGTACTTATGGAACTGGAAGCAACTCCATTCAGAATCACTGTCATTTTAGAAATAAATGATCATTCTCAATTCTTTTTCTCTCTCTCTAGCTCAGGGATCCCCAAACTTGGCAACTTTAAGACTTGTGGACTTCAACTCCCAGAATTCTCCAGCCAGCTATGCTGCCTGGAGAATTCTGGGAGTTGAAGTCCACAAGTCTTAAAGTTGCCAAGTTTGAAGACCTCTGCTCTAACTACATGTGTGCGCGCGCATACACACACATACACACATACTCACACACACTAAAACTGTGACAAACCCCATACTTTGATCTGACACAACTGAGCCCCCCGAGATGCTGGATAAATTGATTCCCTGTCGCTACTTGAACGAACAGGATCGTATTTTTCTCCCTCTAAAACAGTGATGGCGAAGCTTTTTTGGCTCACGTGCCAAAAGGGTGTGTGTGCGCGTGCACTAGCGTGTACCCACACCCATGCCCTCCCCCCGCGCATGCACACAACTCCCGCGCTGCCCCCCCCCACACACACACACATGTGCACAGGCCTCACAACGGACTCCTGAAGCCTGGGGACGGCGAAAAACGAAAAACTCCTGAAGCCTGGGGACAGCGAAAATGATCTTCCGGTTGGCCCGTTGGGCCGTTTTTCGTCATCCTCAGGCTTCAGGCAGCTTCCCTGAAGCCTGGGGAGAGCAGTTTGTTTCCGAACTTCCGTTTGGCCCGTTTGGCCATTTTTCGCCGTCCCTGGGCTTCAGGAGGCTTCCCTGAAGCCTGGGGAGAGCGAAAACGGCCGAAAAGAAGGCCGAAAATCAGGTGGCCAGCGCGCACATGCGCGCTGGAGCTGACATAGGGCAAGGCCTCACGTGCCCTCCAATATGGCTCTGCGTGCCACCTGTGGCACGTGTGCCATAGGTTCGCCATCACGGCTCTAAAACATCCTTTCCTTGTAATTCCATTAGTACAATGGCACAAAACCCAACTGCATCTCTATGATTCCAACAAAGATCACTTGGAAAGTGGGTTTTTAGCTGTTCGATTGTTCACCCTCGCAGGTGAGAGGCACACCGACCATGTCAAAGATGCCCTCCCATTCTGGCATTTAAAAACTTACATTTTAAAAATGGTATCTGGCTTCTAGCTGAGTTAGAGGGCTATTGTTTTAATTTTTTTACTGTAGTCTTAAGATTTTAATTGAGGCAATCATTGGATGCTTCTTTTATCTGGTTTATACACCACTGCCACCTCTGCATTGGGCAGTAAAGAAATTAATGTGTAAACAAGCAAATAAGTAACATTTGTTGTATGAACTAGACTAAAGCACCAAAGACAAATAGCTTATTTTTTTATGGTTGGGCAAAAAGGCTGACTTTTAAATATCTTTCCTGAGTTTAGTGCTGTGGAGGAAAAGAAGAGAAAGAGGTACAAGGAAGACCTGCCTATCAATATCTAAGCAGATAGCAGGATGATCTCTCTCCAACTACCGTTTCTGCACTGAGGTCCAAGCATGTACTAAAATAGTCTAAAATTCAAAGCCATCTTCCTTTTGAGCCAGTCCACATTTTCCTCCCAGAAGCAATTAGGTGTTTTCTAATACACTCCCTTCCTTAACTGAGTCATTGATGGCTGGCTAACATGGTTTCTGCATCACAGATTTCATGACTGTTGGATTCTGGAATCGTACATTAGCTCCCAAACAATCCTTAAAAGCCACAAGCATTAGAGATTTAATGGTCGGACTGAAGAGTAGCAACAGGAAACATCTCCCATTGCAAAAATATGGCTTTTCCTATGTTCAAGGTAATAAAAATATTGACTTATACAAGGCAATCCTTATACCCAGCCAGCAAACATCAAAACTAGACACTACTAAGGACCAAATATTTATGATATTGTTTTGGGAATTTATTCCGTCTACGGATGCTTAACAGTTTTTTAGTTTGTGGCGCAGTGGTTAGAATGCAGTACTGCAGGCTAATTCTGCTGACTGCCAGCAGTTCGGCAGTTCGATTCTCACCGGCTCAAGGTTGACTCAGCCTTCCGTCCTTCCGAGGTCAGTAAAATGAGGACCCAGATTGTTGTGGACAATATGCTGACTCTGTAAACCACTTAAGAGGGGGCTGTAAAGCACTGTGAAGTGGTATATAAGTCTAAGTGCTGTTGCTATTGCCATAATTATTAAATTTATTTGCTGCCTATTTCGCCATGGGACTACTTTAGGCGGCTTACAATAATAAAAAAAGGAAGTTTAAGCAAAGCGAAAGTAAAATAATAGAATAAAATAATAAATAAACAAAGAAAAAGAGAATGAAGAAAATACATCCATATGACTAGTAAAAAAGATGGACAAGTGGGGAGCAGAGAGCGAGGTGGGAGAGGTGCAGTCTGCTATCACTCTAGCAGCCCCCTCCAGAGCTCCATCTTAGAGAGGGCTGTAAAGCACTATGAAGCGGTATATACTGTGTTTCCCCGAAAATAAGACCCTGTCTTATATTTTTTTTGGAACCCTGAAATAAGCGCTTGGCCTTATTGCCATGCACTCAAAAGCCCGATTGGGCTTAAGAGGATGTCTTATTTTGGGGGAAACATACCCTGTCTAAGTGCTATTGCCATCTCCACCATCCGTAGTCAAGCCTTAAGTATTTCGGAAGAGAGGGGAGAGGGTCAAAGAGTGGACACTTACGTCCAGTCGGCTCTGATGCTGCTTTGTCATTTGGTCTTGAACTTTCAACCTCCTTAAGAGTTCCTTGAAGCCAACCATTGGGACTGGAATCAGCCTGCAGAAGTTAAAAGCATGGATTCAGCAAAAATTAGATGAATGTCAACCGTTTTATCCCCTCTTCCCAAAGGAGCCCGGTGTGATACACAAGAGAGCAATTAAAAATCAATGAGATCATTAATCAAACTATTTATCCTAAAATAAGATGAATTCAAATGAAAAAAAAAAATAAACACAATTTAAAAGGCGGGGCAATTATTACCTTAGATTGTAGTAGATTGAACAATAATTTAAGCCAGTGTTTCTCAAACCTCAGTGACTTTTCAGACATGTGGATTCCAACTCCCAGAATACCCAGACAACCATGCTGGCTGGGGAATTCTGGGAGTTGGAATCCACATGTCTTAAGTCATTGAGTGTTGTGGTCCGCCAGCGGCCTGCGGAGCTGGCAGCAGAGTCGGACAGCGAGGAGGCTGGGGAGGAACATGGGCCAGTCCTGGAGTCTGGGGAAGGCTCTGTGTTGGAGGCAGAGATGGGGCCTGGGCCATCTGGGAGTTCTGTGCAGACTCCGGAGCCTCCAGAGGCTGACAGCAGCGAGGTAGAGGAACAGGGGGAGCCTGTTCCTAATGCGCGCATGTGCAGAGCTGCCAGAAGGCAAGAACAGTTAAGGAAGAAAAGGGCTACTCGGGAGTAAGGCTGGGAGATGATTGGCCCCTCCCATAGGACATAAAAGAGGAGCAATCGGATGTGAGCATTGCAGGAAGCAACTTGGTTTATTTCTGTTCAGTGTAACTCAGCAGCTCTGTTTAGCCTTGCAAAGCTACTTGCCAATTAGGTCTTTGGCAGCATGTCAAGAGAGATAAAGGTGGGTGCTTATCAGCCTTCTCCCGAAAGACTGTGGCAGACTTCTGTCGGACTAATTAAAACTGTTTGGGACTTATTACGGCTGTGAATGAACATAATTTACAGCCATTGAAATAAAAAGAGGTTTTTTGGGACTACATTTGTGTTTTATACTTTATCAGGAAGCCTAGGTCAGAACATTGAGGTCTGAGAAACGCTAATTTAAATGAAATACTGTTGGTGCCACGGGACAAATAGAACGAGTCCTATGAATCTGCAGAGTGAAGGAATAACGCTTTTGTACATCATAAAGGGGGAGGGGAATACAAGATTTCCTATGGAGATAATTAGGAGCCTTTGTTTCTACTTTATAAAAAATTGATGTTTAACAAAAAAAGAAATGGAGAACAAAACTGCGGAGATGAGAAGGAAACAGGTAATTTAATATGGGAGAGAAAAAAGCTTTTTCCAAACCACAATTAATTATCAAAGCAGCCACTTTGCAGCAAGAATCTTTTTTGTTTTGTTTTCCGAACCAACTATTTCAATTTCTCCATCCCGCCTCTGGAAAATATTGTTATTTCCCCCCCCACACACAAATTATTCCAAAGGTGCGCTTCTTATGAGTCATCTTGCAAGCCCACTTACTTTTCAGGTTCGGGGTTGTCCACTTTGGCTTGTTCCCAAATGATTGGATCAACTCCTGTAAAGGGAGAAGAATAGAACTGATTTCTTCTCCATCTTTTATTAGTGTAACAAAGGATTTAAAAAAAAAAAAGGGGTTTGCCTTTCTTTTCAAAAGGAAATATCCCTTAGGTCTTAATCCTTAGGCTTTTAAAGTTTAGGTAAAATGCTCAAAGTTCTAGCTGAAATAATAAACATACCATGCCAATTAAGACCTAACAGCTTTTCCTTTTAAGTTAGCATGTAAACCAATTTAAATCAGACCCTCAGGGTTATGTAAAGATTCTCTTTTCTAATACAAAGGAATGGTGAGTATATAAGCAAATGTATATAGCTGCCTCAGGTGAGATGGGCAGCTATATAAATTTGATTAATAAGTAAATAAATAACATAGTCACATTTCTGTGATTCATTCATGTAACAAACCCCAAATCCTTAAATACATGGGGTTTTGTGTGTGTGTGTGTGTGTGTGTGTGTCTGTGTATAGTCTTTGTAGGCTGCTTAGAGGCACTTGTGTAATATGGGAAGCCATATAAAACATGGATGGATGGAAGGAAGGAAGGAAGGAAGGAAGGAAGGAAGGAAGGAAGGAAAAGAGAAGAAGGATGGATGGATGGATGGAAGGAAGGAAATGAGAGGTAAAGATAGAAAAGGGAGGGAAGGGAAAAGAGAGAGAAAGGGGGAGGGAGGGAGGGAGGGAGGGAGGGAGGAAGGAAGGAAGGGAAAGGGAGAGGAAGGATGGATGGATGGATGGCAGGAAGGAAGGAAGGAAGGAAGAAAGAAGGATGGGTGGGTGGAAGGATGGATGGATGGATGGATGGATGGATGCTGGAAAAGATGGATGGGTGGGTGGATGGATGATGAGTGGAGGGATGGATGGTGGAAGAGATGGATGGATGATTGAAGGAAGGAAGGATGGAGGGAGGGATGGATGGAGGGATGAGGGGATGGATGGATTCTGGAAAAAATGGATGGGGGAGAGAGAGAGAGAGAGAGAGAGAGAGAGAGAGAGAGAGAGAGAGAGAGAAAGATAGAAAAGGAAGGGAAAAGAGAGAGAAAGGGGAAGGGAGGGAGGGAGGGAGGGAGGGAGGGAGTTTCTCTTTAATGAGTAAAAGACAACTGAATGATAAGAGTTTCCCTTGCTTAAATGGAACACAAACACAGGAAATTGGTTTTTCTTAAGTAGAGGCCTCTCACTGGTTTCATGCTCAGCGCTGACACAGCATACCAATATTCTTTCCTTCTTGTCCTAATGTGGTATCTTTTGAAACTGTAAATACTGTGCAAACTACCTCACAGAGATTTAGTGAGAAGACCACTTGCAATCTTTCCAAATTGCAGGTAAAATCGGAATCCAAAGCACTGAGTCCTCAAACCTTGTTTATGAAGCTAACTCTCTGTCTTTATAAGGCATTCGCTCCAAGAATCGCTCAAATATTCACTTCCTCAAAAATAGCCATTCATTCTCTCACTTGTACGGAGAGGAATGCTTGATTATCCACCCCAAGCCTGGGTTACCTGCAGGAGGATGCTGCAGCAACTGCTTCACCTGTGCTGGGGAGAACTCCGTCCTGGCCATGCTGAGGGTCACGCCAAGCTGTTGCAACTGGATTTTGATGTTGGCTTGTTCGAAGTGCGCATACAGGGTGGTGGCTGGAACCCGCCTAGAAGTCCCGTTGGGTGACCGTTCAACCACATAGATCACTATTTCTGTTCTAAAAGATCAGGGAAAGGATTC
Organism: Thermophis baileyi; assembly: GCA_003457575.1. Classification (NCBI taxonomy): domain Eukaryota; kingdom Metazoa; phylum Chordata; class Lepidosauria; order Squamata; family Dipsadidae; genus Thermophis; species Thermophis baileyi. The sequence continues at coordinate 1,010,522 of QLTV01004388.1, forward strand.
AGATTTGACATGCAGGCAGTCCTCAATTTACGACTGGTCGCTTAGCAGCTGGGCAAAGTTACCATGGGCCCCGAAAAAGGGACACACCAGCCAGATTTGAAGTTCTGATGACTGCCTCTTCATGGTCACATGACTGCATTTTGGGTTGTAAAATCCGATGGGCTCACATGGCAGCCTGCTTAATGACCATGACTTATGGCCAAAATTACAGGCTCAATTATGGTTGCAAGACGAGGATTAACCTGTGAAAGGTTTTTGAATTGTGTAGTTATTTGGTGTTATGTGGCACGCTGCAACCTTAACCGACTGAATGTTTTAAGGAAGTAAGATCTCTCATTACTCTTTTCAGAGGAAAATCTCACAGTGGATCCTAAGAACTGACAATGAAAATCTAGGAAAAAGAATACCTTTTCTATTGGGTCCTATTGGGCCATAGTAAGAAGGGGAAAGGGTACAGGTGAATTTCCCCAGAATGAAAAACCTCTGGATGAATTTCACTTTTTTTTTTTTTTTTTGCTACCGGGGAGACCAATAGGCCAGAAATAGCACACATCTGCAGCTGTTACAGTAGTGGCCAAAATTGTGGAAACCTTTTGGGAAAAGTGTACAGTATTTTTGATATAATGGCTATAATGGTTTGATGGCTAATAACACCACTTTTTTTTTTTGCAGTAGTACCATAAAATTATATATCAATAGAAAGATAATTTAATGAAGAATGTAATGCAATAACTTTTATGAAGGATTTGTTATTAGAATAGCAGCTTTTTTCGTGGAATTCTAGATTTTAGGCCAAATTCCTGCAGTCTGCGCCAAACAGTCCTTGCACTCAACTTCACATTGCATTGCGCCATTTCATCTTGTATACATCCCGTTGATTTTCTTCTGTCACGTAGGCACAGTCTCTTAATTCTTCTATCTTCACTTGCTGTTGTGCACCTTTTCCTGCCTTTACCAGTGTGGTTTTGTAGGGACTGAGTCTCCTTATACCTCTTCAAAAACTTAGAAATGCCACCTTTGGTTAAGTTCCCACCAATTTTTCTTCTACTTTCTTTATAACTGTAGACTTGTTCACTTAATAATACTATTTTACATCACTTTCTGGGCGACCAGTCAACTCTTTGCACCATTACTTTAATTTTATTACATTTTACAAGCTCAACGAATGAAAGAACACAAAAAAACCCCAACCAACTTGATAGCCATCACATAACACACTGACAAATGTCCTCCTGTCAGCTTCAACACATGACATCAGTAACTGAATCCTACTGTGACCTGATTGGCTCATTGCCAAAACAAGATGACACCCGATTGGCTCGCTAAACACTCATGCTCATTGGCTACAATCAGATGAAGGAAAGCTACCTGGTATCAACCTAAGCAAGTTGTGCTTCCTTTTTCTGGTTATTTGGCTATAACTTTTCATGGAATACAGATAATTGAACAAACTTTGTTGCATTACATTCTTGATTAAATTATCTTTCCATTGATACATAATTTTATGATACTACCCCAAAAGAAAGTGGTGTTATTAGCCATCAAACCTCAAAAATACACTTTTCCCAAAAAAGGTTTCCACAATTTTGGCCACTACTGTAGAGCTTACCCAGCATTTACTGAATAAACTACGATTCTCTTCATAGAACCCAAATCTAAGCCATAGTTTAAAAATAATGACGATGGAGTTCACCTGATGCATTCAGCCAAAAAAAAACAAAAAGAAAAAAAAGATACTCTCTCTTCAACTCGTGTGTGTGGTGTGAACCAGACTACTTAGCAGATGGGCAGAGGACAAATGAATGAGAGAGTTTTATCGGAGGCCATCTAAACACAATAGATCTTAAGTTTAGCCTCGGTCTGGGAAACTTCAGGCTGTTTAGATAGCAGGATAAAATATAGCAATAGCATTTAGACTTATGTACCGCTTCGTAGTGCTTTACAGCCCTTTCTAAGCGGTTTACAGAGACAGCATATTTTCCCTCAACAATCTGGGTCCTCATTTTACCGACCTCGGAAGGATGGAAGGCTGAGTCAACCTTGAGCTGGTCAGAATTGAACTCCAAGCTGTGGGCAGAATTAGCTTGAAATGAGGGGGCCTTGGTGCTCTCTGAGCTTGTTTTCTTGCAGATGTTTCCTTACCCAAACTAGGTAACATCATCCACACTGATGATGTTACCTAGTTGGGTAATGACACGTCTGCAAGAAAACCACCAAGCTCAGAGAACACCAAGGACCTCTCATTCCAACCCTGAGCTACAAATATTCTCCTTTATTGTTAGTCTGAAATACTGCATTCTAACCACTGCGCCACCACAGCTCTTTTTGGGTTTATGTAGACTATCCAATTGTCTTACTGGTCATCCGGCATTGTCTTTACACCTTCTACATTGACCGTGAGCGTCTGGTTTGAACCCAAGATTTTGTGCAAGGATTCCACCAGTTGCTGCTGCTGACCACGAATCTCTGTTTCTTTTTTATTGAAGACTAGTGCCACCAAGCCATCTTCGTCCTTGTTGTTGGGCATGCAGCTGTAGCCCACGGCCTGTAAAAGAGACAACGGTCTTTTCAGTTGCAGGTGCTCATTCTTTCTCCGTATCAACACAGTGCTGAGGAGGCATTAAAAATGAACACTGAGATGACACAGAGAAGATTACCGGCATCTTTGAAGTTGGTGAAGCAGATGGAACCGCTCACCCACGGCCAACCAACCAACCAAATGTTTCAATCCCGACACAAGGATGAGAGAAAAGACATCTTACCTTAAATCTGCAAAATGGGTTCTCCTGCGTAAATTCCACCGGGGCAATGTTGTTGTTGAAATACCCTTTGCCTGCGCCCCAAAATGCCTGCAGCTGATTCCACTTGGCCAAAATGGCATCTCGCTCATCTCCCAAGAGGGTGGGGGCGGAAAGCGCGCTTGCGGTGTTGATCAGTTGGCTGGACTGTGCAGGGGCTTGAGCAGGCTGGCTGAAGAGACCTCCAAGTGCTAAAGTTGGATTAGAAGATCTGCTATTAAGAGGCAGATTAAATTTACTTGGACTTCAGAAAGGCATTTGATAAAGTAGACCATAACTAGACAGCATCACCACCAGATGGATTCAAAGCTGGCTGACCAACCGCACTCAACGTGTAGTCCTCAAAGGAACTGCATCTACATGGAGGGAAGTATGCAGTGGAGTACCCCAAGGCTCTGTTTTAGGCCCAGTACTCTTCAACATCTTCATCAATGACTTGGATGATGGGATAGATGGGGAACTCATCAAATTTGCAGATGACACCAAGCTGGCAGGAATAGCCAACACTCCAGAGGATAGGCTTAAGATACAGAAGGATCTTGACAGACTTGAACATTGGGCGCTATCTAACAAAATGAAA
>QLTV01004388.1:1024877-1035544 GCA_003457575.1 Thermophis baileyi
ATAGAGAAACAACATCTGATGGAAGCAAATAGTATTGAATAATATAGAATAGAATAGAATAGAATAGGAGCTGGAAGGGACCTTGGAGGTCTTCTAGTCCAGCCCCCTGCTCAAGCAGGAGAACCTACACCATTTCAGACAAGTGACTGTCCAGTCTCTTCTTAAAAACTTGAATTTTAATCACGTGACCATGGGGGGGGATGCTGCAAAGGTCCTAACTGTGAAAAACGGTCATAAGTCTCTTTTCTTCAGGGCCGTTGTAACTTTGAACGGTCACTAAGTGAACTGTTGTTAAGTCGAGGACTACCTGTATAAATAAATAAACAAACCACTCTTTTTTTTTTTACAAGTTTTCGTCCACTCCTCCGCCGGGGCCCGTTGAGGTCCCTGCCTACTGGATGCTGCCTCAAAGAATTGGCTCTCGACAACCCCCCCCCCGCCATTTTCCTTCGGGTGAGGTAATTTTATTTTCCTCCCTCTTTGTGGTTTCTAAGGCAGCCCAAATCGCTAAGCCGCTAAACAGAATCCTTCAGGTAACTAACTATCCGGCGGTTTAATAAACCTACAATATCACCTCACGCAGAGACACCGGCGGGTTCCCTCACTCCTTCCTCCGCTCCCCGCCATGGTTTCCAAGAGCCAGGCAGGCATTCAACGGGTGCAGCTCTCCCTCCCTCCCTCCCCCCCCGGCCCGGAAACTCGTCCCGGCAAGGCCTTCGGGCGTCTCTCCTCGCCTCCGCACTCACCCGCGGGGTTTGGGGCGGCCGCGGCGCCAGCAGCCGCCCCGAAGTTGAAAGCCATGAGGCAGCGCCGAGATACGAGCAACGCCGAACACCGCCCCCCCCCAACCGCTCAAAAAGGTCCGGTCGCCTCTTCCGTCCGGGCGGAAACCGTGACCCCCCGAGAGAAGGCCCGAAGGCGGACTATAGATCTACGAAAGATGTAGAGTAGTGCTCGGGTTCCACTTTCTGATTCTAAACTCTTTATATATAAGACCTATGTAATGGAAATCCGTGGGAGCGACACAGCGTCGTTCGAGGGTGACAGGCTGGATTCATAGTCGGTTGAATTTCGGAAGAGGAACGGGTTGAGGTATATACGCTATAAGCAAAAAATCATTGCAGAGGTGCGACTCTTATTTTCTAGCTCTATGAACGGGAACCGTCGTTCACTCGGGCCTAAAACCTGGATGCAGAGTTTGATGGTTGCTCCGGCAACTGGGCGGAGCGACTGGCGTCATCCGCGCGGTGCTCGTCAGTGACGTCATGAGACAGGCGTTATCTCAGATCCAAAAGTACAGAGCGGGTCACAAAACTACCGGCTTCCTCAAAAAGGGAGCGTTGCGCCCCCTTAAGGATTGGAAGAGGATCGCAGATCTCGTTCTCTTCCGCTTTCAATTTACAGGCAGTCCTCAACTTAACGACTGAGCACGAAATTTCTGTTGCTAAGGGAAACATTTGTTAAGTGAGCTCTGCCTCATTTTAGGACTTCTCTTGCCACATTTGTTAAGTGAATCACTGCAACTGTTAAGTTAGTGACACGGTTGTTAAGTGAATCTGGCTTCCCCATTGACTGCTTGTCAGGTTGCAAAAGGGGATCACACTGCAACCGTCATAAATATGAGTCAGTTGCCGAGCGTCTGAATTTTGATCACATGACCATGGGGATGCTGCAATGGTTGTGTGAAAACAGTCATTAATCACTTTTTTCAGCGATGTCGTACCTTTGGTCACTAAATGAACTGTTGTAAGTCGAAGACTACCTGTATTGTATTACTCTGTATGCATGCACGTTTATTTTTTAACTAGATGGGTTACTTCCGAGTGATTTTAAGAATATTGTTAACTATCAATAATCTTTTTTAAAAATCTTAATTTGCCGGGACCCGCTTGGCACACACGCTGAATAGAATCTTCTAACACAGCAGTTGTAGACTTTGCATTGTGCACCATTCAGTGCCAGTTCATAAATCACGATGGTTATCTACCTTCCAAAACTAATTGTGAAGTGCAGAAGTCAAATTTTATTTTTTAAGTGTATACAAAATAATACTTATGATGTGCATCATGCTTTTAGAAGTGTGTTTAATCAAACATTTGGGCTAGTTATGATTCAGTGTCATCATATGGAAGTCTTCCTTCGTCCATTATTTCCTTCCTTCTGTTATTTCCTTCGTCCATTATTTCCGTCCTCCCTCCCTCCTCTTCCATTATTTCCTTCCTTCCTCCCTCTTCTTCCTTCCATTTCATTCCTTCCTCCCTCTTCTTCCTTCCATTTCCTCCCTCCCTCCTGTTATTTCCTTCCTTCCTCCCTCCTTCATTTTTCTTCCTCCCTCTCTCCTTTCTTCTCCCTCCCTCCCTCTCTTTCTTCTCCCTCCTTCCTTCCCCCTGCTCCCGCTGAGCATGAAATGCATTTCCTTGTTTTGGTCTTCCCTTTTAAGACGTAAGAAAACAAAGAAACGAAAGAACAAAAACATCTTTTACTCACTGCTTGGTATAGTTCCATCATGCCATAAAAGTGTGTTAGACTTCAGAGGGACACAAGACTGTTTTTAAGGCCAGCACTTGTCATTAACTCAGAAACACAACCTTGGAAAAGCAGCTATGACACAATCTTCACTTCCCATCTTCTAAAAGGGTTAATATTAGTGTACCTTGTGCAACTTGTAGAATACAGACAGATCAGAAGCTCTTTTTGAGTTAAGAGAAGCATTAGCTAAATGTGATTAAAACCCAATCCTGTCCCTTACAACTGAAGGAGGGCTCGAGTCTTTCTAAAGAGAGCAGTCTATGGTTTCAGTCCAAGATAGCGGGCCAACGCACACATCACCACTTGCGCAGCTGCAGGACAAATATTGTGATGTCCAGTTGGATTGCAAGGAACCTGCAAATTCCTGGGAGCTTGGTGCGAGCCTCAATGTCAAGAGCAGAAACAATGGCGAGCAACTTGCAAAGTGTGCCCATCATTTCTAAATTTGTGCAAGAGAAGCAACTAGGCCTTAAGTACCAGCAGCAATTGGCCTTGTCCAGTCAAATTAGAAAAATACGTCGGGAAAAGGCTGTTTGGGGACTGGATCCTGAAGTTTGACTTTTTAAATTTATCCATCGTCTTCAGCAGCAGCAAAGTTTGCCAGTAATATCGGTTTCAAGAGTAGGGAGCCCTTATCCTATTTTTTTCCTTTTTCTTAACAAGAAACCCCAAATCATCCATCAATTATAGCCAGCTATAAAAAATGCTTAAGATTAAATAAGCAACATTCCAAGCACGTTTAGGGCCTTGAGATTTGATTTCATTACCGACTTGACAAGCAGCTCATAGTCTCATACCAAAATCCAGTTGTGGTTCTCCCCTCCAAATTGTCTTAAATTGACTAACCTTTTTGAGAAGAGGAGAAACTAGCCCTTTGCCGGCTATTGCAAACCTCTGCATACTTAAAGCTGCTACCCAGAGTGTCAATTGCTAATCTCACATCTGGCCACATCTAGTTTTCAACATGTCAAAACAAGAGATCGGCGATAGAAAAGAAAATTTGTAGCTCAAAGTTGAACTGTGGGGTCTTTGGTGTTCTCTGAGATTGGAGGGGGTTTTTTTTGCAGATATTTCACTACCCAACAAGCCAGCTGTATATAAACAGAGAGTAAACCCCACCCCCTTTAGCACTGATGAGGTTACCTAGTTGGGCAATGAAATGTATGTAAGAAAACAGCCAAACTCAGGGAGCACCAAGGACCTCAAAGAGACTAACAGGCCAACTTGGGAGTCCCTTGGGAGTTGGGCGGCATACAAATTTAATAAATAATAATAATAATAAATTTAATAAATAATAACTTTTCAGAAGACGGGCCAATTTTTTGTAATTGTGACAGAGGACTCTCCTTTGAAAGCAAGAGTGATTTCACTGTGCCTATAATCTGCAAGTTATATCAGTCCGAGGCTAAAAGCTATCCATGCAGACTAGGCCAGAACTCCACAATCTTGTGGAGTATTGTGTAGTACAACTCCTGGGCTCCTAAGACTGCAATATATTATCCTATTCTTTTCTTTTTGCTTCTTTGTCCCTGCAAATATTCAAAAGTATCTCTCTTCCTGCAAGAACTTTATGCACTGTAATATGATATTTTCATTTCTGAGCTGAAAAAGGTTGACATTCAGATTTTAGTTTCTCAGATTTAGATTGCATAATTTGCCCAACCTCCAAGGAAACCACTCGCATCACCTATCACAGGTTTGCAAAGCATTTGCCTCTAATCTCTAGGATTAATTCTACAACAGAGGTCACCTTCAAGCTTGGTTAACTTCTCAGAACTTTGCCTGGCACAACTGGTGATGAAATGCCCAGGCTAAGGGACACTGGATGGGATCCAGCAAAGCCATTTTTAAGATGAAGTTAAAGGAATACAACAGACACAGCAAAAGCCAGGGGAAGCCTTCCTAATCCAACAGGAAAATTTAAGATTGCAAACTGAAGGAACCACTTCGCTTCTAATAATAGGATTATAACAACAGGACATTTGGGAACTATGAGTATCGTAGTGAGACATCAGGTAATACTCAAATGATAGATTACACTACAGAAAAGAAGGATGGGGGAGTATCAGGGACACAGCATCTCTTTTCACTGCTTAGTTAGTAGGAAAAAAATTGGTGTTCATGTTGAGCTTGACTCCTGGTGTCTTCATGGACATCCATGTTGTTTTCTTGGCAAAAATATAGTTTGCCACTGCTTTCTTCCAGAATTTTTTTTTCAACTTCCATGATATGAGATGCCTTGGGCTTTTCCTTCTCATCTCCTATCCGAATTATCAAGCAGAAGGTATGACCCCCCAAGCAGGGTTAGCCAGATGCTACCACACCAAGATTACTGGCTACTACCTTACTCTCAGGACCATCTCAAAAAGGATTGATTCCAGCTTCCCTTCATCAAATCAGTGCAGTTCGCTTGACAAAGACGACGGATCGCTTCTCATTCCCTCCAGTGCAAATGAATGATCCTGTAAAATTTCCCTTTTTTCCCCCTCAAAACGGTCACGTTATCTTGACAAATCGTAGGCTTCGGCCTGCAGGCTTTAAATTCCATTTTGGCTGTTAATTGTGAAGACTATGATCCCTTCTTTTTTTTTTTCCAAGTTGAAGGGGGAAATCACGGCACATCTGGATGCCTCTGAGGGAGAGGCCTTTAGATCGTGAAAAACCATGTGTTGGATTTAGAGAAGAAATCGGTTACTCCCAAATCACTTTTAAAGGAGATATGAGAGAAAGGGCCACAAATAAAGTTGTGTACTCTTGGAAAATATGTGTGACGTGTCCAGTTTGTAGAGTTGGTGCCTTCAAACATACTTTGTATGTGTACTTTTTAAAAATAATAAAATAATTAGAAACCCAGTAAATCTTTTGGTCCAGGGGCTGGATCTTTTTAACTCTATTTCCATAAATGCCCAAATAGGAGAGAATTCACTAGCGAATACCTGAGCCAGCCTTCCTCAATCTGGTGTTCTCTCAAAGGGTTGGCACTGCCACAAGGGTGCCAGGTTGGTAAAAGCCGATCCGAGCCTTTTACTCAAAAGGAAATTTTAAAAAACAAACACCGAATGGGGCATCTGATGGCCTGAACAAAAATGGGAAATTTCCTGGATGTATGTAAAATTATTCTTTTGTGTGTGTGTCCCTTTCCGGTGCAAAGTTTTTACACTATGGGAAAAGTAAAACTCTGAGCCATAGGATTCACCAAGAAATCAAATTATGGCAGGACAAGGGCTGTGCTAGCAAATCTCCTAAATTAATAAGGATGTCACCAAGGCCGACGTCACCTTTCATGGCACCTCCAATAAGCCAGCAGGGAACGCAGGTGCAATTCCAACAAATGGTGGAAGTGTAGTGAAATACTACTGCTATTTTCACACTCTGGGAAAGCAGTGGCAAATGGCGTCCAACCGACCCCTTTAAAAAGCCTGTAATTCTGCCCTCCGTTCAGGTTCAGTTTATAATTGCCCACCTTCCTTGGAAACAGATGGCTAAAAAGAGGACTACTTCAAGGATGCCGTTGAAGTGGTAGGTTGTGGTGGCAGTTAAAAACGTTTGCCATGTTCAGTCATCATGGTGAAGGTCTTTTTTTTTTGTAAACCTGGCATGGTCGGGGAGATCGAGTTAAGTCCGGATAAGTGAAGCTCGTTCGTCAACGGTACCCTGTTGTTAGGGGGAGGCAAAAAACAAAAAAAACAAGGAGTTAATTTACAGATTGTGTTTACGCAACCCATTTCATCTATCGACTCCTGCAACTTTGCTGGAGATGGCAAAGCCAAGCAGAATCCAAGCAGACTTTTCTTAAGTCCTGTTCACAGATAAATTCTTGATAAGTGGACTCTAACTAAGATAGAAGAGAATATTTGCAGCTCAGGGTTGAAAGGTGGGGTCCTTGATGCTTCTCTGAGCTTGGTTGTTTTCTTGCAGATGCTTCATTACCCGACTATGTATCAGTATTGGAAGGGAGTGTCTCACCAACACTCCCACCAACACTGATAGGGCAAGCCACTAGTATATAAAAGCATAGACTGATTTTACCATAATTTCAACCAGGAATCTGTGAGACCAAGCTAAATCCAAAACCGCTAGAGAATTCCTGGAAGCCTGGCACTCAGACAAATCAGCCATCAACAGGCACACAGAGGTAAACAATGTCTACATATCATTCAAAAGAGACAATCAAAAAGCTAAAAGACCACCATACCTCCTCCCCAGCAATCAACATCCAGATAATCAGAGATGAACACCAAGATTACTATTAGATCATCAAGCAATAAACAATTCCCCAGTCTATCAACTCTGACAAACAATCCAACCATAAACAATAATCTAATCGAGGAACCATCCAGAACACTCCATCAATATTAGATTAGATTAGATTAGATTTATTATATTTGTATGCCGCCCAACTCCCAAAGGACTCTGGGCGGCTTAACAACAAACAAACAAAACATTAAAAACATCATAAAAAACATTATAAAACATCCTAATCAATAATAAAACATTAAAACATTAGACATTAAAACAATTTAAAATTCATGCATATCCCATCATGGCCGGATCTCGCAGATTACAACCACGAGATCGCGGCCTCAGGCCTGCCGGAAAAGCCAGGTCTTTACTGCTTTTCGGAAGGCCAATAGGGTGGGGGTAGTCCGGATCTCAGGAGGTAGCTGGTTCCAGAGAGCCAAATTGACAGAATTGAATATTGACAGGGGAAGCCACTTGTATATAAACAGAGAGCAACCCCACTCCTTTCTAGCACTGATGGTGTTACCTAGTTGGGTAATGAAACATCTGCAAGAAAACAACTGAGCTCAGAGCGCACCAAAGATCCCACAAGGACCCTCTGAACTCTCTGAGCAGATCTATCTAGTGGCACTGAGTTCCTAAGACAGTCCTATTTCAGAATGCATGGGAAGGATCCTATGTTCAAACGTGTTTTTAATTCAATTTCTCCTTGCTGGTGAGAAATTGGTCCAGCAGGGAGAAGGTTTTTAGCCAAACTGTATTTCCCTAAGCTGTTGTATTCCTAAAGCCAGAGAAATGTGCTGGGTTATTTTTTCCCCACTTTCCATGGTTTCTACTCAAGCAATGAATCCGAATAGGAGACTACCACATTTGCAAGAAGCAGCAGCAGCAATATTAGACAGCTGAATTCACCTGAGCTGCAAAGAGTAGGTTAATATCTGTGAGCCTTTTAATCTTTAAACTCTAAAAACATTGGAAGAGGAATGAATGAGCGCAACCTACCTTTGGGTTCCAATGCTGAGCAGATCATCTCTTTAAAAACCTACCGTACCTTCTTTGTTTCACAAGACTATGTAAAAACAACCAGCTGCTTAAAAAAATTAAATCCAGCCAATAAAGTACCTTCACCAGGACCACTAGAACAGGGGTCTCCAACCTTGTCCACAAGTCTTAAAGTTGCCAAGGTTGGAGACCCCTGCACTTAGAACAAAATTCACCAAATCCGTACCATCCCCGAAGAGCAGTATTTATATATTCCCTCTAAGATCAGAAAAGGGAGCTGAGCAATTACAACTTCATTACAACCCTTCTAGCTTTTCTCCACTCTGGCAGACCAATGAAAGCCCTACAGACCCATAGACCAGAATCCAAGAGGTATCCCCGCACCGAAATGTGGGGTTATTCTCACACTTTAGGGTCCCTGTTTAGAATATGAAGCACCCAGAAGCCAAAGCGGGAAGACCTTTCCTCAGATGTTCCTCCTCACCTGTACTGTGTGAATAGGTAGCCCTGGACTTACGACCACCACTGAGCCCAAAATTTCCGTTGCTAAGCGAGTCACTTGTTAAGTGAGCTTTGCCCACGACCTTTCTTGACCCCGTTGTTAAGTGATTCAACACAGTTGTTAAATGAGCAACACGGTGGTTTTAAGCAAATCTGGTTTCCGCGTTGACTTTGCTTGCCAGAAGGTCGCAAAAGGAAGTCACGTGACCCCGGGATAATGCACACCGTCATAAGTATGAGCCAGTTTGCCAAGCGTCTGAATTTTGATCACCTGACCCTGGGGATGCTGCAATGGTTGTTAAGGGTGAAAAACGGTCATAAGTCACTTTTTTCAATGCTGTTGTAACTTCGAACGATCACTAAACGAACTGTTGTAAGTCAAGGACTACTTGTATTGTGGGTGCTTGACTTAAGACTGGGGGATCCAGCTTCTCCCCAGTCTGTGCAGGGGCCCACATAATAGTTAAAAGTAAAGGTTCCCCCGCACATGCTCGTTCCCGACTCTAGGGGGCAGTGCTCATCTCCGTTTCTAAGCCGAAGAGCCAGCGCTGTCCGAAGACGTCTCCGTGGCCATGTGGCCGGCATGACTCAATGCCGAAGGTGCATGAAGCACTGTTACCTTCCCACCAAAATGGTCCCTATTTTTCTACTTGCATTTTTTACGTGCTTTCGAACTGCTAGGTTGGCAGAAGCTGGGGCAAGTAACGGGAGCTCACTCCGTTACGCGGCGCTAGGGATTCGAACCGCTGAACTGCCGACCTTTCTGATCGACAAGCTCAGTGTCTTAGCCACTGAGCCACCGCGTCCCTATACATGTAGTGGGGGGAAAGGGGATAATTCCCTAGGTATATGTTGGTTCTTCAGGATGGACCTAACTAGGAAGCCAAGAGTTATGAATGCTAACGTGACTTTTATGATAAAGTTCCCATAAGAGAACTTTGCCAGTCTTAATGCTCTTCCTCTCTTCTTCCCTTTGTCTTTGTGAGAACTACAGAGAGAATCCCAAAGGTGCTTTTTCAAGAGGCAACTGGACTTTCTGGTTTTTCTTTGAAGACGTTTCACTTCTCATCCAAGAAGCTCAGAGCTCATTAATCAGATTAACAGAGTTGGAAGAGACCTTGTAGGTCATCTAGTCCAACCCCCCGCCCGAGCAGGAGACCATACACCATTTCTGAAAAGAAATGGAGAAGCTTCTTGGATGAGAAGCGAAACGTCTTCAAAGAAAAAACCAGAAAGTCCAGTTGCCTCTTGAAAAAAAGCACCTTTGGGACAACCATGACCTGGATGACTGAGTTTCCATAGACATACAGTCCTGCTTAAGATGCTTTCTCAAATTACACCTCTAGCCCAGACTCAGGTTTCTTTTATCCGACCACCATCTTGGTAGCAGCTCTTTCTTCGATACCTCAAAATTACTCCTACTCTCCGTTACAAGCAGTCCTCGAATTACGGCCATTCGTTCAGTAGCCACTTGAAATTACAAAGGCTTCCTGGTGTTTGGCCCTTGGGGAGGGCGGCTGCCATATGCCCCACTGGGGAAGAAGCTTGCTGGCTGGGGAATTCTGGGAGTTGAAGTCCATGCATCTTCAATTTGGCCAAGATTGGGAAAAACTGATCTAGGTGGCGTTATTTCTTTGGCACATATAAAGAGAATGGCTTTCATGGCAAACCATACGGGGAACTACAATTTTTATGCAAGCACCAGCGTTAAAAAGCAATAAACTGCCTGATTAATCTAAGATATCATCTTAGTGTCTTTTGTTTTGTTTTTAAATGGCTCCAGCTAAGCCGTCCCAAGACTGTTGCAATCTACCAGGAGTTGAGAGTGGGTAACCCGAGGCCTAGGTTATTAAAGCAGAACAATTTAATCTCAAAACTGGTTCACACATGTATATTTATATTTCGTGATGCTCAAAGTTCCGAATAGTCCCTGCTTGAGCCCATCGTAAGGGATTAATATTCATTTATGCGATACAATTATTAATTAACCAATAAGAATTTCTGCACCCACAGAAGTTACAACAGCCAATAAATGGCTGGTACATGTGCAAAATCAGGCTTTAAGATTTCAGAATGCTTAAAGGAGAAGCTCCTTGTTGGCCCTTAGTTTGGAGACACCAGGAAGAGACAAATTTTGCATGTCTTACCATGTGATACAAGTCAGCATCAGAATGTTGCTGAGACGCATTTTACTGTGGGTCTATTAAACCTCTTCCCTAGAATGAACAAGTAGGTAGGTGAGGGAGGGAGGGAGGGAAAAGAAAAGAAAAGAAAAGAAAAGAAAAGAAGGAAGGAAGGAAGGAAGGAAGGAAGGAAGGAAGGAAGGAAGGAAGGAAGGAAGGAAGGAAGGAAGGAAGGAGAGAAGGAGAGTAGAATGAGAGGGAGGGAGGGTC
>QLTV01004388.1:1044617-1055976 GCA_003457575.1 Thermophis baileyi
AAGTGTTTATTCAACCCCCCCCCCAAACAGGTCCTTGGAAAGCACCCCCCGTTGTGCAGGTCCGGATTCCGAGCTACGGACACACGCATGAAGTCCAGGAAAGCAGTCCATGAGTCAAACGGATACACAGCACAAGCACACAAGGCACAGAACCGGACGTGTTGCCCCAACAACACTCAAGTCCTCAGGGCGGGGTTAAGCAGGCGACACTGCTGTAGCCCTTCATGAGGGGCGAGGTTGCCTCCTCACGAGCAGTCTAGCTCAGGGGTGTCAAACTCAAGGCCCCAGGGTGCTTAGATCTGGCCCACGGGGCTGCCCTGGAAACAATGAAGGACCAGCCCGCGGTGCCTCTGCCAGCGAAAACAGCTCACACGCGGCCCTCACGAGCTCCGTTTTTGCTGGCAAGAGGGTTGCAGGAGGCCGTTGCAGCTGGAAATGGACCTTGGGACCTGTTTTCACTGGCAGAGCACTTGGGCCACCACAGGCGCCCCCGACACGAGTGATGTCGAGCTAGCCATGCCCACCTTGGCCACGCCCATCCTGCCCCCCCCCCGAGGTCACACACAACCCTGATGCGGCCTGTAATGAAATCGAGTTTGACACCCCTGGTCTAGCTGACCGGAGTTGTGTCTGTCTCCGCTCTGCCCTGCGTGTCCCTGGATCGGGAGGAGGAGGATTCCACCTCCTCCTCATTGCTAAGCGGTGGCAGCTGCTCCCGGTCTCACCTGGACCCTCCTGGCCAACTAGCTAGACTCAGCCTGACCCTGGTCTGATCAATCTAGCTGAGGCTTCTCTCTCAGGCTAGCACTCTCCAAGCCCCAATCCTGACCAAGACTCGGCTCCGCGCTTCCCTCTGGAGACTCAAAATCCCCCCCCTCCTCCTCCTCTGAACTCGCATCTGGAGAGGGGCCCAGGGGGGTGAATCCATGACAAGCACTTTTTTCAGTCATCCTGGCTAGAAGCACAGGTAGTCCTTGACTTATGACCGATTGCTTAGCAACTGTTTGAATCAAGGCAGACCTACAGAAAGGTTAGAATAGAATAGAATAGAATAGAATAGAATAGAATAGAATAGAATAGAATAGAATAGAATAGAATAGAATAGAATAGAATAGAATAGAATAGGAATAGAATAGAATAGAATAGAATAGAATAGAATAGAATAGAATAGGAATAGGAATAGGAATAGGAATAATAGAATAGAATAGAATAGAATAGAATAGAATAGAATAGAATAGAATAGAATAGAATAGAATAGAATAGAATAGAAGAGAAGAGAAGAGAATTCTTTATTGGCCAAGTGTGATTGGACACACAAGGAATTTATCTTCGGTGCATAAGCTCTCATTGTACATAAAAGCTATAAGCAATAAATGATGATCATAATCATCATAAAAATACATTCATCATAAATCATAAGATACAACACTTAGTGATAGTCATAGGATACTAAATAAGCAATCAACATAAATCATACTAGGAAACTAAATAAAACAATGTAACTATAATAAAACAATATTGTTATAAGTATATATAACAATATATACTTATGACCTGGATTCAAAATTCTGATGCCTTCCCCCAGCCGTGGTCACATGATTGCATTTTGGGTGCTCGGCAACCAGTCTGCATATACAGCCATTTTGCAGCATCCCGCAGTCATGTGGCTATGTTTTTTGGGTTTGTTTTTTTTTGTCAGAAACTACCAATTTTTTGAGATTTTCAGCAAAAAAAATAAAAGTCCATTGCAGACCATGTGTTTGCTTCATGACCACGTGTCCACTTCATGACCACGGTGTTCACTGAACGAGTGCTGCAAAAATTGTCACATCATTGGGTCAGTCATGTGGGTGCCTCGACTTACGACCCTCATGACGTACGACAGACGTTTTGGGCTCCATTACGGTCGTAAATCGAGGACTACCTGTTAAAAGGACTTATAAAGATGGGTACTTGACTCCCTCTGGTTTGTGACTCACTTACCTTGTTTGCAAGCTGTGACATTCAGGATTCCAGATCCCATACAGTGCCCGGCAGGGACACAAAACCCAGCATTGTCTGGATTAACCGAGACATTGGCAAAGATTTTCAAGGGAGGTGTAAACCGGTAAGTTGGAATTCCCAAAACAGTTAACTCTTCCTCGAAGGTTAGATATATGGATCTGCAAAAGAACAAAATAATATAAAAAGTCTGCTTTGGTTAAGGCATGTAAATTTGCAGAGATAAACCAGGTTTGACGCATCGCATGAAGTTTGTTTTCGCTTGAGTGCACGCAACCCCCTAAGTGTTTATATCATGTTTTACAAGCCCCAATGGCTGAGGGGTCCTTGGTGCTTTCCAAGCTTGGTGGTTTTCTTGCAGACGTTGCATTACCAAACTAGGTATCATCATCAATGCTAAAAGGAGGTGGGGCTTGCTCTTATTTTTATATGCTAGTGGCTTGCCGTGTCACTGTTGGTGGGAATGTTCTTGACGGTTTGCTGTTAGCTTGTTTCTCTGCATTGGTAGTTTCTTCACTGGGGTATTTTTTGATTGTTGGTCTAGTGTTAACCTTGGTATTAATCTCTGCTCATATGGGTGTTGACTGCCGGTGAGGAGGGGTTTGGGTCTTTTTGTTTCATTTTGATTGTCTCTTTTGAGTGGTATGTAAATGTTGTTTATCTGTGTGTGCCTGTCAATGGCAGATTTGTCTGAATGCCGGGTTTCCAGGAATTCTCTGGAGTTTTTGGACTTGGCTTGGTCTAGGAGGCTCAGAGTTTCCCAGCTGAAACTATGGTTAAGTCTGCCAACATTTTGTGAAATTAAGGAGTTTATATCGTGTCTTTGACTGCTAGTTGGTGTTCATGGATGCACTCTTCTAGTTTTCTGCCTGTTCATAATGAAATGTCTGCAAGAAAACAACCAAGCTCAGAGAGAACATCAAGGATGCCACAGTTCAACCCTCAGGTACAAATACTCTCTTCTATTGATACCACAATGGCTGTGTTCACTATACACAATACAGGTAATCCTCGACTTATGACAACGGAGCCCAAAATTTTTGCTAAGTGAGACACTTGTTAAGTGAGTTTTGCCCCATTTTACGACCTTTCTTGCCACATTTGTTAAGTGAATCACTGCAGCTGTTAAGTTATTCACACGGTTGTTAAGTGAATCTGGCTTCCCCACTGACTTTGTCAGAAGGTCGCAAAAGGGGCTCACATCACCCTGGGACACTGAAACGGTAATAAATACAAGTCAGTTGCTAAGTGTCTGAATTTTGATCATATGCCCATGGGGATGCCGCAACAGTCATAAGCGTGAGTGAAAAACGGTCATAAGTCCCTCTTTTTCTGTGCCGTTGTAACTTCAAAGGGTCACTAAACTGAACTGTTGTAAGTCGAGGACTACCCGTAGACCGAGATAGGGAAAATCTTTTATTGTAGTAGGAAATATGACCCTGGGAGTTCCAGCAGACCACAAACCATCCAGGATGAGTCAACAGGCCAAAGCTATGATTCAATCTTGAATTCCAGGCAGTGCGTCCCGCTGTTCTTACCTACAGAAATCTGTAGAGAAGATATAGAGCGTTTCATCTTTGGTGAGTAGTGAGTGGAACGTCCCTCCATCTGTTCCATTGATCATGTTACAGCTGGGTGTTGTCCACCAGTCTAGCTTGCTATCAGGAGAAGAGATCAGAAGGAATCAAGGATTAGTTTTACGACATAAAGAGATTTTCCTGCTGGGTCGAAGATCAAAAGGCCTCTTTCATCCAGGATCTGATATTTCTCCACAGAACTGTCTGATCCTCTTTCAAAACAACCCCAAAGTATTAAGTAATTTAATAACGAAAGAAGATCAACAAAATAGAAATAAATACAGCTATATAGATATATATAAGAATATATACGTAAGCAAGACTACTATTGAACTGTACGTGACTATAGATTAAAACGTATAGAGTGATAAATGTTTAGAGGGTTATGGTACAATTATGGAAATAATAGTTATAACTATGATGTACAATATTATGTATTTAAGAGACTACACTGTATGATTACGAGAACAATGGTTATAATCAGGGTGTATAATACTATGTATACTTAAAAAAGGACTTGATACAGTCAGTACACTGTCATTGCAAAACTGGAAATATGATGTATAAAAAAAAGGAAAATGTATAATAAAAATATATAAAAAATAAAATAAAAAAACAACCCCCCCGACGTCTTGTGAAAGCAACGTCTGTGATCTAATTACAGACTTGAGGTTTTCAAGACAGGGAAAATAAACACTGGCAATCCCTAATACAAACCCACTCAGAATAAATTCTTTCCCAAACCACATTCTTTCATAATCGTGATTATGGGGTTTTCCCGAAACCCAACTTGCCAAAAGATAAAGGTGATGTTCCTTGAGGCATCTTCCTACTTTTTCTGTACTTAATCAGAGGCACTGAGGAATAAATAATTCTTAAATTCTTATCAAGACTGAGTCTGAAGAAGGGAGGTTTAGCCCATGGAGCCTGAACAGCAGTATCCAAAACTTTTTTTTTATCCAAACTATGGGAAGGACAGGGAAATCCATTGGATCTAATGGATCATTTTTAGAATAGGGGGTTTGATCTATGGGTTATAGGGCTGGGCCTAGAAACCAGGAGACTGTGAGTTCTAGTTCCACTTTAGGCATGAATGCCAGCTGGGTGACTTTGGGCCAATCACCAGGAGACGGTAAGTTCTAGTCCTTCCTTAGGCATAAAAACCAACTGGGTGACTTTGGGCCAGTCACCAAGAGACAGTGAGTTCTAGTTCTGTCTTAGGCATGAACACCGGCTGGGTGACTTTGGGCCAGTGACCAGGAGACTGTGAATTCTAGTTCCACCTTAGGCATGAAAGCTGGCTGGATGACTTTGGGCAATCATCAGGGGATGGCAAGTTCTAATTTTTATTCAGGCAAGAAAGCTGGCTGGGTGACTTTGGGGCAATCACCAGGAGATGGTGAGTTCTAGTTTTGCCTCAAGCAAGAAAGCTGGATAAGTGACTGTGGGCCAATCACTAGGAGACAGTGAGTTCTAGTCCTGCCTTAGGCCTGAAAAATGGCTAGGTAACTTTGGGCCAGTCACTCTCCTCAGCCCAATCTACCTCATAGGATTGTTGTCGTGGAGAAAACAGGAGGAGGAAAGGAGTATTAGGGATGTTCTCCCCCTTGAGTTATTTAGAAAGAATAATGAAGGTGGGATAAAAATCAAATGAATGAATTAAAATGTAAGGCGAGAATTACAATGTTGTACTGCCACAGAGATAAAAGGGCACCAGTGAAGAAGAAACAAAGAAGGAACAAACATTACTCTTTGCCATTCCATTCAATTACTCTTGTGAAGTCCAGGTAGTTCTTTTCTCCAGATAACATGACATATTCACCATCATCTGTCGCGTTCATCTATATAGAAAAAAAAAAAAAACCCAACAAGAAAGGAGTTTTACTTTCAGGCAGCTTTTCGAAATGGTTCCAAATGGGAATAAAGTGTACACATATTAGACGCAAAGAATCAGGATGATTCGTGTAGGTGGCAGCATTAACGATTTATTGAAGCCTATATACAAGAATCTGGCCAACTAAATGGTCAGCACTAAATTGGCGCAGGATAAGGGTCAATGGAATTCAAGGAGGGCTGGTTCTGAATCTCTTGTGGTAACTCAAGGACTCTAAACTGATGACGTGTTTTACTCCGCCTTTTAGCTCTGCCTGCTCTTCTTCTACATCCTAAGTCTTTATTTGATGACTCTTCCTATTACAAGGAGCAGCAAATATTAACATTCGGCGTCCTCCACAGACAGGTGCCAATGTAGAACCATTCTTCTTGCGCTGTTTTTTTTTTTTAAAAATTAACTTTGTTTTAAAAGGGGGAAATTCACAGCCTGTCAAATAAACAATCAACCTGAAGCACAATCTGTATTCTCACACAGTGGTCCCAGACAACTCTAGCTCATCTAAAGCTGGGGAACTCCAAGCAAATGGTTTATTGGTAAGCACCTTTGCCCAGGTGAAGAAGGAAGAAACTAAGACCACCATGTGATGCTGGAGGGAGTGGCAGGGACCCCCTCCGCCATATATTTTGCTTCCGGGACCAATTCAGGTTACTGGCTGTCACCTTCAAAGCTCTACATGGCTTGGAACCAAGTTATTTGAAGGACTGCCTTTTCCCGGTTATATCTACCTGACCCACCAGAGTGAGGAGGCAGGGAATGTTACGAATCCCATCTCTTAAGGAGGCCCATCTAGTGGGAGCAAGAAGAAGGGCCTCCTCTGTGGTGGCTCCCTCCCTTTGAAACAACATCCTTGAGGAGATAAGATTGGTCCTCACTTTTGACATTCTTTCACAAGGTCCTGAGGTCATGGTTCTGCCAATGATTCTGGAGACTCTAGAGCAGGGGTATCAAACTCAAGGCCTGGGGGCCGGATCCGGCCCACGGGGTGCTTAGATCTGGCCCGTGGGGCCAACCTGGAAACAGCGAAGGACTGGCCTGCAGTGCCTTGCCAGAGAAAACAGAGCTCGGGAGGGCTGCGGGCAGCCCTCCCAAGCTCTGTTTTCGTTGCAGGAGGCCGTCGCAGCCAAAAATGGAGCTCGGGAGCCTGTTTTCGCTGGCAGAGCGCTCGGACCGCCACAGGCACCTCCGACACGAGTGATGTCGAGTTGGCCACGCCCACTCCAGCTACGCCCCCCCGGCCCCTCCGAGGTCAAACACAACCCTGATGTGGCCCTCAATGAAATTGAGTTTGACACCCCTGCTCTAGAGTGATACGGAGCCCCTCAAATGGCTGGTCTGATTGTTGTCACAGAACTGGGCCTCAAGACTATTTTTCTCTGCAGTGGAAATTGGTTTGTTTTTTTAAAAAAAACTCTTAAAATTTAAACCTCCTGGAAGTCTAATGCATCTACTTTATTTTGCTTCCCCATAATATATCCTGTGCCGAAAAGAGACTGGCAAGCTTGTCAATTGCCTTTTTTTCTACCCTCTTAAGGGCAAAAAAAAAAAATCTATCGAGAAAAAAAGAGAGTGGCAATCAGCTCTTTGAAAAGGCCGCTGTTGATTATTCTCATTTAAAAGAGACAGGGAGTCATAATGAGATGCTAATAAGCAGAACATCCAGGAGACATCGGAGTCTATGGGATATCGGACAAGCACAGCATATTTTAATCACTGTCGTGTTTAAAAAAACAGCAGGAGTAACAATCCTCAAGCAATATTCATCAGGAGCACCCAAGACTGCCTAGATAAGCATTTCCATACTCGCAAGGTAGCACAGGACTTCGATGGAAAGCTGAGGAAGGTAAAAAGAATGTCAAGCTGTATTTCAGGGGTCCCCAACCCCCTGGACACTAGTGGGTTGCAGCCTGTTTGGAACCGGGTCGCAAGCGGCGGGCGAGCAGGCTGCCGATGAAGGAAAACGTGCACCAACTAAAAGCAAAGACATAAGAAGGGTAGCCAATCTACCCTTGGCGACAAAAATTTTACCTGTTTAAAATAGCCGAAAACCGGATCAACACCGGGGAAAAATTTGTGTATTGCCTTCAGAAACTTATCCGTGTACCCCCATAAAATCTCTTGCACTGTATGGATGGTGAACATGTCTTCTTGGTAGGCCAGCAGCAACAGCTCTGCAGGAAAACGGAAAGGTGTTCTCCGAGCCATATTCATGGCCGTCTTGATATGAAGGAAGAAAAAAAGAGGTGTTAAGCCTTTTATTATTGTGAAATTGTTACCTATAACAATAGGCATTTATTGGTTACTGGTAGTTCCCAACTTACAATCATTCATTTAGTGACTGTTTAAAGTTGCAACAGCGCTGGAAAAAGTGACTTATGACCATTTTTCACACTTTCACGTGGTCAAAATTTCCACGTTCACGTGGTCAAATTTTGGACGCTTGGCAAATGGTTCATATTTATGACGGTTGCAGTGTCCCTGGGATCAGGTGAGCCCGTTTTGTGACCTTCTGCCAAGCAGAACCAGTGGGGAAGCCAGATTCACTTAACAACCGTGTTACTAATTTAACAACTGCAGTGATTCACTTAACAACTGCGGCAAGAAAGTAAAATGGGGCAAAACTCAACAACTATCTATCTCACTTAGCAACGGAAATTTTGGGCTCAATTGTAGTTGTAAGTCGAGGCCTACCTGTATTTTTCTCCCCATTACCATTATCACTGAGGGGGAAAAAGCTAACACTTAACAACCGTGTTACTAACTTAACAACTAGAGTGATTCACTTAACAACTGGGGCAAAAACGTAAAATGGGACAAAACTCAAAAAATACCTCACTTAGCAACGGAAATTTGGGGCTCAATTGTGGTCGTAAGTTAAGTTACAAACTTAACCACTGAAGTGCTTCACTTAACAACTTTGGCAAGCAAGGTCATAAAATGCACAACTCACTTAACAACTGTCATGCTTCACAACCGAAATTCTGGGCTCAATGGCAGTCATAAGTGGAAGACTACCTGTATTTATCAGGTATTCAATAAAAACACGAAAAATGTAATTGATGGTCAGAACGGAAGTTATAAGGGTTAAAAAAGTACCCATTAGCCACATTAGTTTTAAAAGTTGCAGTTCACATCAAGAGAAGCTAGCTTTAGAATTGGAGCGAAGATATTGAGTGGCTTCAAATACAACTGCCTTCTTTCATTTTGATTCATTTTCAAGTGATGCCAATCAATCCACAGAATTGGGTTTTTTTTTTCATAGGAGCCTCCTACTCCAAGATTCCCCTTCTGGCCAATTCTTATCACCTAATCATTCAAGGTCAGACCCAGGAAGCAGGCTTGTAGCAGTTGGCAGAACATCTACAGATAGTCAAGGAGAGAAGCAACCAAGAAGAAATTTCCTGACAGAACAGTTAATCAGTGGAACAACTTGCCACCAGAAGTTGTGAATGCTCCAACACTGGAAGTTTTTAAGAAGAGACAATCATTTGTCCGAAATGGTAGAGGGTTTCCTGCCTGAGCAGGAGGTTGGACTAGAAGACCTCCAAGCTTCCTTCCAACTATCCTATTATTTCCTATTTCCTATTTCCTATTTCCTATTTCCTATTTCCTATTTCCTATTCTATTCTATTCTATTCTATTCTATTCTATTCTATTCTATTCTATTCTTTACCACTACAATTGAGCCCACAATTTCCATTGCTACGTTAAACGGTTGCTATACCATTTCAGACAAATGGTTGTCCAATCTCTTCTCAAAAGCCTCCAGTGATGGAGCACCCACAACTTCTGGTGGCAAGCTGTTTCACTGATTAACTATTCTCACTGTTGGGAAATTTCTCCTTAGTTCCAGGTAGGATGTCTCTTTAATGAGCTTCCACCCGTTACTTCTTGTCCTGCCCTCCGGTGCTTTGAAGAATAGGTCCACCCATTTTTCTCTCTTTTCCTACTTAGAAAAAGGCTGGTCTACAGCTTTGCAGAACACAAACTACAAACCATTTTATTCCAATTTTAAATATATCAAAGCAGCATTTTGAATCAATAAGCTCAGCTCTCCAGACAGGTCCAGTTTTTTATGAACCGCTGCAGAATGCTACAGAACAAGGGTCCTCATTTAGCCCAGAATCAAAGTCAACCCAATAGATCACACAAAGTCTTTTTTGGGGGGGGGTCCTCATTTTGCTACCCGGTAACAAATCTCAAGACTTACCACTGCGGGCAAGTTTACTGTCCGGATCCGATCCACTTCTGGGTCACCCACGGACAGCTCTCGCTCAAAATAGTAAGTGCTTGGCTGAAAAGAAGACACTTTTGAGCCGTTCTCCAGAATGTGTACGTCGCGTCGAGATTTCCACTCCCTGACCAAAAAGAGCAAGAGAAAAATGCAGTTTTCTACCGCCAACGTTTTCCAAACTAAAGTCATATAAAATCCAACTCTTAAGGAAAGTCAAGGTTAAGGTTTTCTCTGCAAATTCTATCTCTATGCTCGCTTTAAATCAGTGTATCTCAAACTTGGCCACTTGATTTGGGCGAATCACCAGGAGAGAGTGAGTTCTAGTCCTGCCTTAGGCATGAAAGACAATTGATGACTTTGGGCCAATCACCAGGAGACTGTGAGTTCTAGTCCCACCTTAGGCATGAAAGCCGGCTGGATGATTTTGGGCCAATCACCAGGAGACTGTGAGTTCTAGTGCCATCTTAAGCATGAAAGCGGGATGGTGACTTTGGGCCAATCACCAGGAGACTGTGAGTTCTACTCCCGCCTTAAGCATGAAAGCTGGATGGTTGACTTTGGGCCAGTCCCTCTCAGCCCAACCTACCTCAGAGTGTTGTTGTTGTGGGGAAAATAGGAGGAAGGAGTATTATGTATGAGTGCTGCCTTAAGTTACTTGTAAAAGTAATAAAGACAGCATAAAAAAATCTAATAAATCCATACGAATAAAAGGGGGGTCTTGAATTTGCTGTTTTTCAACAGAGGTCACCTACATTTTAAAAAATCTCTGCTCAACTTTGCAGATAAAATACAAGAGTTAACAAGACCAGGCACTTCCTCTGTACACAATGTCATTGTAAAAAAATGTAGCTTCCTAGCCAAGACAGTTTCCAAAAGGAGGAAAAACAATGCTGGGTTAAAATTCAGAAATTTGTGGAGGAAATTATCATAGTTAGTGAGATTCCAGATGGATTTATTCTCCCCATCCATAACTTTTGCTAGAGGCAAAAAAAAAAAAAAAAAAAAAGATTAAAAGAAAAAAAAAAGATACAGCAAATACAGCAAAAAATGTTCCTGTTTCTCTATTTTGCATAGCTAACGAAGGCGATTTTACTTGACAAAGATTGCAGTCATCTCAGCTCTTTGCCCAGCCAAGCAACCCAAGCAAAAAAAAAAAAAAAAAAAAAAAAAAAAAAAAAGCTACATAAAGGACTATTTAAGCTTGCAAATACAAAAGGAACTTCAGTTCCCTGCATTTCCTATTGAAATTCAGGCTCACTCTGTCTTGGCAAGTCAGAGCATAACCAGGCTAACCGAACAAGGTAGGGAAAAGTCTACAAAAGACGACTTTGCCCCTGCTTAAAAATCTTTTGCAATTGCAACTGGTCATCTGTCCTTTTAGGTGGCATGGTATCCTGTACTTGAAGAAAATTTGCACAGATGTTCAGCAGACAAAGCTGCCTTAAATTAGACCACTGATCCGGAGAACGAGAAATGCTTAGGGATTTAATAAAGTCTTTAATAGAATTATTTGCATTTGCCCTCCAGGAGGTAATTCAAAATGAGCAGGAGCTGAAGCAATACTAAAAGCAGATGTCTTCAAACTTGGCAACTTTAAGACTTGTGGACTTCAACTCCCAGAATTCTCCAGCCAGCATAGCTGGCTGGAGAATTCTG
>QLTV01004388.1:1068314-1082390 GCA_003457575.1 Thermophis baileyi
TTTCTTTCTTTCTTTCTTTCTTTCTTTCTTTCTTTCTTTCTTTCTTTCTTTCTTTCTTTCTTTCTTTCTTTCTTTCTCATTTATGCCACCAACTCTGGGCAGCTCCCAATCAAAAGTTACAACAACATACAAAAATCCATATTAACACCATAAAACTAAGCACCTTAAAACATTAAAAACAACAAAGGCCTAGCACCATGACAAGCTTCTAATGTGCAATTCTCCAATCTTATTCCAGTGCATGGGGCAAAAAGCTAGGTTTCCGCAGTACAGTTCAGGTGTTTGTTGATCGGAGTAGCACAGTCCTTGAAGCTGGAGGGCTGGTTTCAAAATGTTGAAAGAGAAAAGAAAAGATAAGACAATACGAGAGAAAGGAGAAGCTTACTGAAAACATTAAAATGTGACCTAATGCTATTAAAGCCACACCTCCCCTAGAACAATCTCAGGCTGCAAAGCAGGATCCAAACTTCTGAATTCTCAAGAATTTGGCAAAATGAACCCTGACTCAAAAACCTTTGCTTTCAGACGTATGTGGGTGCTGGGTGAACCTCAAGAGATGTTGCAGTGGTATCTGGACTCTTTTTGGAGTGGAGAAATGAGCAAACAATACTTAATCTCCCATTGAGAATACCAAACCAGCTAAATTCCCAAAGTGGCTTCATCTTCAAGCAAAATAAACAGATTAAGGAAAGAGACTAGAAAGGTTTGGCATTAACGAAACTTAAGCTACTTGGGATGTTCCTGGAGATTACCTTTGTCCTTATTTTTAAAGCTTTTTAGACTTTTTTTTAATTTAAATTTACTTTAAATTGTTTTAGATTTAGGAAAATAAGCATGCTGCTTATTTTTATGGAGAAGAATGACACTGGATGCATGAAGCTTCTGAAAACAGCAAAACAGCTTGGTTGGGATGTAAGATTAGAGAAAAACGTCCATTGTTGGAGCAGATTCAAATATACGCTGAAGGTTTATAAGTAAAACAACTTCTCATGTCTTCTCAGACGGAACTCATTAGCAAGTGGGACCTGCAACACACCTCTCCTGCCAGACCTCATGGGGACAGATAGATGTGCAGGTATTCCTCGACTTACGACCGCTATTGAACCCAGAATTTCTGTTGCTAAACGAGATTGTTGTAAAATGAATTTTGCCCCATTTTGCTACCTTTTTTTGACCCAGTTGTTAAGTGAAGTACTTCATTAAGTTAGGAACATGGTCGTAAAGTGAATCTAGCTTCCCCATTGGCTATGCTTGCCAGAAAGTCACAAAAAGTAGTTCCACGACCCAGGGACACTGCAACTGTCATAAATACTTGCCAGTTGTCAAGCGTCCAAATTCTGATTTTGTGACCGTGGGGATGCTGCAATGGTCATAAGTGTGAAAAACGGTCATAGGTCACTTTTTTTCAGTGCTATTATAACTTTGGTCATTAAATGAATGGTTGCAAGTTTAGGACTACTTGTAATTGGGAAGAGGTAGGCCCTCAAATAACCATGTAGAACAGGGGTGTCAAACTGGATTTCTTCAAGGGCCGGATCAGCATTGTAGTTCTCCTCTGCGGGCCAGCTGTGGGGGGCAGGGAGACGGGACAGATGTGGTTATAAACACGCCCCATTTTGGATGGCAAAGTGCTGCCGGAGGCTGTCCATGCCGAAAACGGGGTGCGGCATGGCTGCGTGTGGCCCCCCACACACTGTTTTGGCTGCCAGAGGCACCGCGGGCCGATCCTTTGCTATTTCCAGGCCGGCCCGCCACAGGCCAGATTTAAGCACCCTCGCAGGCCGTATGCGGCCTACTGGCCTTGTTTGACACCCCTGATCAGAGGTGGTATTCTGCCGGTTCGGACCGGTTTGGGTGAACCGCAGAGGTGGGTTCTTCCCGGTTCAGACCGGTTCTCCTGAACCGGTAGCGACCCACTGGTGATGTCATGATGACGTCACCGATCCGGTTCGGTCGGTGCCAATCCGTGGGCACCGCCATCTTTTTTTTTAAAAAAAATTATTTATTTATTTTTGAAAATTTTTTTCCCTTTTTTTACCTTTTGTGCATGCGCAGAAGCTGAGTTTCCGGCACTGCACATGCGTCGCCATCTTGTTTTTGGCATTTTTAAAAAAAAAATTAAACTTTTTTTTTACTGCGCATGCGGCGCGTGCACGCCCATGAGGCGGGGCCACGCAGCATGGGAGGAAGCGAACTGGCAGCGAGGTAAGTTAGAACCCACCCCTGGCGAACCGGTAGCGATGACTGCAGGTGGACCCACCCACCTGCCCGGACGTAATGCCGTCCTATTTAGCCATGTTTTCGAGGCAGGGCACATGCGCGGAAGGTGCGCGCGTGAGTAAAGCACATGCACGGGAAGCTTTGCGCATGTGCGGAGGTGGTGCATGTGAGCGAAGCATGCGCGCGCAGGCACGCGGTTCCATTTGCGAACCATGCGGGAAGGTAAGTGAATACCACCCCTGCCCCTGGTGTAGAACTTTAAGGATCAAAACCAGCAGCTTGAACTGAACCCAGAAACTAACTGGCAACCAAAGCAGCTCACCAATGTATAATGTATGTTCTTCTAGGGCAGAGATGGGGAACTACGGCCCCTTTATGAGTTGTGGACTTCAACTTCCATGCTGGCCCAGGAAATCTGGGAGTTGAAGTCCACAACTCATAAAAGGGCCATAGTTCCCCACCCTTGTTCTAGGGCCACACATAACTGCCCACGGAGCTGCATTTTGTGGCAGATGAAACTTTCAAGTAATCTTTTTAAAGGTAGCCACTGTCAGCCTTATTAAATAGACCAAACAGGAAACACTAGTAGATGAGCTAAATCTACTTTATTGTGAGGCTACATTAACAGAATCATGCAAGTTTGAAAGTACCAATCTCTCACCATCTCTTTTACAATCTGGGAGTAATGGGAGGTTCCTTGTGAGTCTCTCTCTCTCTCTCTGCCAGTTATGCAGCTTTGGGGCTCCCTATACTCTTATCTGATCGTTCCCTAGGCTGTATATCTTCCCTTTATCTCCCCCATTTCCACATATAATTACAGCCAGTTTATGAATCACCAAGAGTTTTTCCTGATTGCACTAGGAAATAGGTAGTCCTTGACTTACGACCACAACTGAACCCAGAATTTCCATGGCTAAGCAAGACAGTAGTTGAGTGAGTTTTGCCCCATCTTACGACCTTTCTTGCCACAGTTGTTAAGCGAATTACTGCAGTTGTTAACTTAGTAACACGGCTGTTAATTGAAACGGGCTTCTCCATTGACTTGGCTTGTCAGAAGGTTTCAAAAGGTGGCCACATGACCCTGGGACAATGGTGGGTTGCTGCCGGTTCGGACCGGTTCGCCCGAACTGGTGGCAGAAATTTGCCCCCGCTTGCCGAACCGGCAGTGATGGCCGGCTGGCCACACCCCCGAACTGGTCCTCCGGTTGCTGCTCCTCGAAAGCAGCTGACAAAGAACCCTCTGCACATGCACAAAGGCTTCTGTGCATGTGCAGAGGGTCATTTCCCCAATGTGACGTAGGTCATTTCCCTGACGTGACGCAAAATGCGCACTTCTGACACGATGTGAACCAGTAGAGAAGGTAAGTGGAACCCACCCCTGCCCTGGGGTGCAGCCATCATAAATACATGCAACCATCATAAATACATGCCAGTTGCCAATTGTCTGGATTTTGATCACGTGCCCATGGGGAATAGGGCAATGATTGTATGAAAAACAGTCATATGTCACTTTTTTCAGTGCCGTTGTAACTTTGAATAGTTGTAAGTTGAGGACTACAACCGTTACTGTGTTAAGTAACTAACTAATCAACTAACTAACTAAATAAGACTGGAGTGAATGGAGTAGCTAGCACCTGCTTTAGAAATCCATATGTCAAACAGTGTGGTGTAGAGATTATGATGTTGAAGTAGGAATGGGAAAATTTCAGTTTTAAGAACTCAAAGCTCACTGGATGAATGACTTTTAATTCCTCCTAATCCGCTTCTTGTGAGGATAAAATAAATATCCCAAAGGTGATTTTTCAAGAGCAACTAGACTTTCTTTGTTTTTCCTTGAAGACGTTTCGCTTCTCATCCAAGAAGCTTCTTCGGTTTAGAACTAAAGAAGCTTCTTGGATGGGAAGCGAAACGTCTTCAAGGAAAAACGAAGTCCAGCTGCCTCTTTAAAAAGCACCTTTGGGACAACCATGACCTGGATGACTGAGAATCTTCATAGATAAAATGAACAGCAATCCCCATATAAGCTCTCTTGAGTTAGAGAAAAGGCAGGATATAAATCTAAAAAATAGCAACAGCAATAACACTTAGATTTATATACCCCTCCATAATGCTTTTCAGCCCTCTCTGAGCGGTTTACAGAGTCAGTATATTGCCCTCAACAATCTGGATCCTCACCTTACCGCCCTCCAAAGGATGGAAGGCTGAGTCAGCTTTGAGCCAGTCAGGATTGAACTCTTGGCTGTGGGCAGAATCCGCCTGCAATACTGCATTCTAACCACTGCACCACCACGGCTCAAATAAACCACCCTGCTGATGTGGGAATAACCCAAGTACACAAAACAGACCGGATTATGGAGTTATCTCTGGTTTTAAAAATTTACCAAAAACCAGCTGTGCGGGAGGCTGGAATTGACTCGGGAGAACAGGCAAGGGTGTGAGATTGCTTAATACATTTATTTCCTCATCTTTTCTCTCTCCCAGCTGTTTTCTCCTGTACCTCTAAGAAAAGGGGAAGAACAGAATCTACATATATAAAAGCCAAATACCACTCACTCATCACGAAATCTCCAGAACTGTAAAGCCTACAAACTTGAAACTTGGCACGTATGTTCCCCTTCGCTTCTAGGTGCTTGCTAAAAAAGGATTTTTCGAAATGACCATCAGATCATTAGTATCTCTTATACAGTATTGTATTAATTAACACGCTCTGATGCTAAGGAGTTAGACGTTCTACTCCCCCTCCCCACCTGAAAAGAACTCTGTTCCAACTGCCAGTTGCCTTATGTTAACACGCTCTGATGCTAAGGAGTTACACATTGTACACAAATGTTCAAGCTTTAAGTGTCAATGTATCAAGCCCAATGTAACTACTCATTAATTTTCAAGCTTTAACTGTCAATTTATCAAGCCCGATCACATAGTTTCATAGCGAAGCATGGGTATCCAGCTACTACTAGAGTATAAAGTTATGAAGCAAAGCATTCTGGAAATGGTAAAAAAAAAAAAGGAAATTTGGCTGGCATAGTTGTTTCCTGTTTTTCTTTGCACACAGAACATACTTTGCCCTTGACTGCAAAGATGAAATAGGCCCGTGGTGGCAAACCTATGGCACGCGTGCCACAGGTGGCACGCGGAGCCATATCTGAGGGCACGCGATGCGTTGCCCTATGTCAGCTCCTCAGTTGATTTTCGGCGTTCCGGAGGACGGGGGGAGGCCGTTTTCACCCTCCCCAGGCTTCAGGAAAGCCTCCGGAGCCTGTGGATGGCGAAAAACGGACCCAACGGGCCTACCGGAAGTTTGTTTCCGAACTTCCGGTAGGCCCGTTGGGCCTTTTTTTCACCTTCCCCAGGCTTCAAGAGGCTTTCCTGAAGCCTGGGGAGGGCGAAAAACGGCCCAACGGGCCTACCGGAAGTCTGGAGGTTTCAGTGAGGTCTGCGCGCATGCGGGGGGGGGGCAGCGCAGGGGGGTTGTGTGCTCATGCGCGGGGAGAGGGCATTGCATTATGGGTGTGGGCACGCACGCGTGTGCTATCGTGCATGCGCACGCCCTTTTGGCACCCGAGCAAAAAAAGGTTCGCCATCAATGAAATAGGCCTTTTTTTTTTTTTTTTCTTGAAAAACTTTTCCATACATTTGCTTGCCACTTTTGATTCTGGGTCAAAATCAGTTCCTGATCCAGATTGCAAGTTAATTTTAAAGGAATTTGTGTCCTTGTACACCTCTGTCACTGTTGGTTTAAAAAAATGTCCACATAGGTAAGGGGCTGGATTACTATCATAGCTGCCATTTTGAGTTTTTTGAGCTACCTCCTCAGATGCTTCCATCGGCGAGACTAATGTTATACACAGGTGGATAAAACCATTCCCAGTTTAGGAATTTTAAACAGAGAAACAGGAAAAAAGAACAACAAAGTTTAGAATTAAACATCTCCATTCTCTGATAATGTACTTCTCTTGTATAGAACATTCACAAAATAAAGCCAGGAAGAATTCTCTATTGGAATCCTCTGCTCCTTTGAAGTAAACAAAACAAATCCAGAGATGGCATGGCTTTCGAACATTGGCTGGGTGTGAGAACCGCCTAGAGAATTATTGTGAGAAATTGAAAATATAATATTACACCAGATATCAAGGAGTGGATCTAAGACATGGGTAGTTTGCATATTTCTGACAAGTCAATATACTAATAAAAAAAATGATGCAATATGTTTTCCTTTGGCACAGATTTCATGATTCCTTACAATAGTTTTTCAAACTTGGTAACTTTAAGATGGGTGGACTTCAATTCCCAGAATTCCCCAACCAGTAGACCAGGGGTATCAAACTCGATTTCATTGAGAGCCGCATCAGGATTGTGTTTGACTTCGGGGGGCTGGGGCATGTGGCCAGGGTGGGCGTGGCCAGCTTGACATCACTCATGTCGGGGGTTGGTGGCCCGAGCACTCTGCCAGCGAAAACGGGCTCACAAGCCTTTTGCAACCCTCTGCCAGTGAAAACAGAGCTCGGGGAGCCACGTATGGCCCCCCAGGCTCCATTTTCGGCTGCAACGGCCTCCTGCCCAGTGGTGGGATTCAAAATATTTTACTACCGGTTCTGTGGGCGTGGCTTGGTGGGCGTGGCATGGCTTGGTGGGCGTGGCGTGGCTTGGTGGACGTGGCAGGGGAAGGATACTGTAAAATCTCCATTCCCTCCCCACTCCAGGGGAAGGATGCTGCAAAATCCCCTTTTCCTCCCGATCAGCTGGGACTCGGGAGGCAGAGAATAGATGGTGGCGGGGCCAGTCAGAGGTGGTATTTACCGATTCTCCGAACTACTCAAAATGTCCGCTACCGGTTCTCCGAACTACTCAAAATTTCCGCTACCAGTTCTCCGAACTACTCAAAATTTCCACTACCGGTTCTCCGAACTACTCAAAATTTCTGCTACCGGTTCTCCAGAACTGGTCAGAACCTGCTAAATCCCACCTCTGCTCCTGCCACCCTTTGCCAGCGAAAACGGAGCTCAGGGGGCCGCGCACAGCTCCCCCAAGCTCTGTTTTTGCTGGCAGGGGCACTGTGGGCCGGTCCTTCGCTGTTTCCAGGGCGGCCCTGCGGGCCGGATCTAAGCACCCCCCGCGGGCCGGATCCGGCCCCCGGGCCTTGAGTGTGACACCCCTGCAGTAGACTGACTAGGGAATTCTGGGAGTTGAAATTACCCATCCTAAAATTGCCAAGTTTGAAAACTACTATTTTACAACAAGAGAAACCTATGTTGAATCTGAAATCTTTATTTATTTCATAGTATTTGATGTATAAGTGATATGTTTGCAATATTTATATTTATTTTTTTTTATTTATTTATTTAATTTACATAGCTGCTTATTCCCAAATTGCACCGGACAACAATCAAATAGCAACTTTTTCAGTTTCGTTTGTTAATTTATTAGAATTTTTAAAAATTTTGATTTAGAGTTCGTTGGTTTTGCATTCTTCTGGTGTTCTGCGTGATTTTAATCCAATTTTTTACAATTATTCTAACATTTTAATTGTAAATCATTTAAGAGGGAATGAGGTTGCTTTAGAATTTAGTGTACAGGAAGGTTGTGGTAATGCTGAGCACAAACTTTTACTCCTTGCAGCTGAACTAAAGTAATTTATTTGAAATATATTAAGGGCCTTATTTGTAATTTATTATCTTCTTGCATATTTGTTTTGATTGTGTCATCATTTAAAATACATAATGCGTCTCATGTATTGTAAATTTATTTATTTCCATTGGAATGGATCCAGACTTGGAGAGCACAGATCAGAAAGCAGTGATGAAAGTGAATTGTTGATGCTAATGAGAATTCAATTAATGTTCATCATCTCCATAGCTAAGTCTGCAAGGCAGGTAGTCCTCAACTTATGACCACAATTGAGCCAAAAATCCCCATTGCTAAGTGAGATAGTTGTTAAGTGAGTTTTGCCCCATTTTTCGACCTTTCTTGCCACAGTTGTTAAGCGAATCACTGCAGTTGTTAAGTTAATTACACGGTTGTTAAGGGAATCTGGCTTCCCCAGTGACTTTGCTTATCAGAAGGTCGCAAAAGGGAATCACATGACCCCGGGACACTGCAACCGTCATAAATATGAGTCAGTTGCCAAGCATCTGAATTTTAATCACGTGACGATGGGGATGCTGCAACGGTCGTAAGTGTGAAAATAGAATAGAATAGAATAGAATTTTTTATTGGCCAAGTGTGATTGGACACACAAGGACTTTGTCTTTGGTGCATATGCTCTCAGTGTACATAAAAGAAAAGACACGTTCGTCAAGAATCATAAGTCACTTTTTTCAGTGCCGTTATAACTTTCAACGGTCACTAAATGAACTGTTGTAAATCGAGGATTACCTGTATGAATTGAGGACTACCAAGTGCTATTTTTAGCAGTTCACTCTCCTTGCTCATTCTTGCAATTCAGGTTCTGCCAATCATCCCCACAGAAGGCTTTCCTAAGTTTAATGAAGGCACGATGTCTTTATGGTTTACTCTGCAAGACTGAGAGTAAACCTGTAATATGCTGGAACCACAGAGAATGGTGTTAATATCTACAAGCGTCCTTGGTAAACCGTAGGAACCCATCTGGGAATGCCCAGCAAAAGTTTCGTTCACAGCAGAGATTCTTTCGGCCACATCCTTGCCGAAACAGGTGCAAAAATGGATTCCCTTGTCAAATACTCTCGAAATGGATTTTTCTGGGCACCAGAGAAAAAGGCAGGAGAATCTTGTTCACGAAGCTTGAGAGCAGCTGGATAAATCTTTCTCAAAGCCCAACCTTATCAGAAGAGTCACTTCCGTTCACAAATTTAAAAAGTATCCATGTCCAGTCACGTTGTTCTGACCCGGCTCCCAAACACGACAAGCACGCTGTTTGTAACTAAACGTTCCCTTTATTAGGAGTGCCAGCAGCCCCGGCCAAGAGTCTCTCTCTCTCTACCCACACTCGTAAAGGACACAGCAGGCTAATGAATTCTCTAAGTGCCTGTGGGAAGCTCGCTCCCTCCCTTTTCCCCTGAAATGGCCACAACACACCAGGAGTCTCTCTCTCCCCACACTCGTAAAGGAAGTCCTGCAAGGTGCGCTCGCTCGTTTCCAGCATCCGAGACACACACACGCTCAGAAGGCCCGCCGACTCTCAGCGCCGCAGATTCCACGAAAGAATTCCGATAAAGTTCCAGACAGGATTCAGAAGTTCGGACTATCAGTAGCTGACCGACAGGGAGACGAATAGTTGTCTGCCACACCTATTCGTCTCCACCCCCTGCCTTTTATCCCCAGAGCTAAGGTGGGGCTTAGCTAGCAGTGGTGGCTCTTCCATCCCGATGACCAGCCCATAGTGTCCCGCTGCTCTCCTCACCTCTGCCTTCCGCGTGTCAGGCACAGGACCCAGCTGTTCCTCCTCTTCCTCATCAGCCACCTGCAGACCTGGGGGCTGTTGCCTCTGGGGGCTGATGGATGACCCAGGCTCCGCTTCTGTCTCTATCTCTGACAGCTCCATTCCCTCTTCCCCCTCGGAGCTCTCAGATTGCCTTGATGCTGGCCCTGATTCCCACAGTGCCTCCTCCCCTGATTTGGCTGCTGGAGGGGCCAGCAGCCAACAGGCCACAACAACCGTCCACAACACACGTCTGACTCTAGGGCATAGTGCCCATCTCCATTTCTTGGCTGTGCATTGTCCGAAGACGCTTCCATAGTCATGTGGCCAGCATGACTATATGCCGAGGTTCACAGAATGCTGTTACCTTCCCACCAAAGTGGTACCTATTTATCTACTCACATTTGCATGCTTTCAAACTGCTAGGTGGACAGGAGCTGGGGCAAGGAACAGGCACTCACTCTGTTCCGCGTTGTGAGGTCTTGAACCCGGGCTGTCAGCTTTCCAGCTGACAAGCTCAGTGTCTTTAACTGCCGAGTCATCGCGTTCCCCATTCACAAGTAGACAAGCTGTAATTATTTTGACTGTTAATTCTGAACCTCCAATTACTGAATTTAAATTTTAATCGAAGGGTTAGATTAGCATGGCTGGCTGGGGAATTCTGGGAGTTGGAAGTCCCCAAGTCTTAAAAGTTGCCAAGGTTAGATACCTCTGATCTAAGCCAGGAAGTCATTTAGGAAGCTTTAGGGGCAAACTTGCAATATTTTAAGATTACCATCTGGCACTGGAGACTAATAATACCAAGCTTTTCCAATTTATTTTACTTTTGCCAGTGGCCGCTAGTGCAGGGGATGGCGAACCCATGACACGTGTGTCAAAGGTGTGTCAGAGGTGACACACCGTAAGATTTTTACCAACACCTGACAAAATCTATTCTCACAAGCACTCCCTGTTGTGAAATTTTTGGAAGTTACAGCGGCTGTGTGAGAATGGGGTGTGCTTTCATGTAGCCTCCAGATCCTGCAAAAAAAAAAAAAACGTACGAGGAGGCCACGTGGCTTCTGAGCCTCTGAAAATTTGTTTGCATATTAAACTTTTATTCCGTTTTTTATTACTTTGTATAAATAGCTCAAGGTGATAAAAATACCTAATGCTCCTTCCTCCTCCTCCTGTTTTCCTCACAAGAAGAACCCTGTGAGCTACTTTGGACTGAAAAAGAGAGATTGGCCAGTGAGTTTGTTTTACTCATATTCAGGGGTGAAATGCTCCCGGTTCGGGCGTGCCTGCCGGTCGTTGGAGAGCCAGTAGCGACAGCAGCACTAGGCTTCGCCCACCCGCCCGGACGCCACCATTTGGGTTCTTTTACCCTCTGCGCATGCACAGAACGCAGGCACGCCCGAACCGGGAGTATTTCACCCCTGCTCATATTGCATTTTTATAATGACTTGACGTTTCTTTATATAATACAGGTAGTCCTCGGCTTACAATCATTCATTTAGTGACTGTTCTAAATTACAACAGCAATGAAAAAATGATTTACGACTGTTTTTGACACTTATGGCTAACACCCTCCAGGGTCACTTGATCAACATTTGGATGCTTGGCAACTGGTGTGTATTTATGACAGTTGCAGTGTCCCGGGGTCAGGTGATCAGTATCAATAAAATATCGATCAAATAAAATATAGTTCCAGTCGAACCTCTGGAGTCACTGGTTTGGCCTACCTTGAAGGGCTGAGATGCTTGTGAAACTAGTTAGGTACTACGGTTTAGCCCACAAGTTACAACAATTTGTGTAGTGGCTTTTCACGTACCTCGGTTCTAATTTACATGAAAGCTGGAACAGGACCACTGAAGTAAAAACAGAGAAAAATAGAGAAAACTCGAACAGCATTCTTCAAAATGAAAAAGGTCTTCTGCAGTCATGACATAAGCCTAAGATTGAAAATCAGGCTTGTCAGATGTTACATCTTTTCTATCCTGCTCTATGGAGTGGAGAGTTGGTCTCTGACAGAAAACCACTTGAAGAGACTAGAAGCATTTGAAATGTGGATTTACAGGAGGCTGTTAAGTATAAGCTGGGTTAACAAAACCACAGATGAGGAGGTGATAAGCCGCCTGGGAAAGCAAAGGGAAATCATCAAAGCCATTAAAAAGTGAAAGTTAGAGTATTTCGGACATGTGATGCCACACCCGGAAAAATACGGCATACTTCACTTAATCCTCCAAGGAAAGATTGAAGGCCAACGAGGTCCAGGCAGAAGAAGAAGAACATCATGGCTTCAAAATCTGAGGGACTGGTTTGGACAAAACTCAGCAGCACTTTTTCATGCGGCTGTTGACAAAAATAGGATCGCCAACATGATCGCCAACGTCCGATGACGGATATGGCACAAGAAGAAGAAGAAGACTCTTCAAAGTTACAATGGCACTGAAAAAAGCGAGTTATGTCTATTTTTCACACTTACCACCATTGCAGCATTCCCATGGTCATGTGATCAAAGTTCAGACACTTGGCAACTGGTTCGTCTTTATGACGGTTGCCGTGTCCCAGGGGGTCAGGTGTTCACCTTTTGCGACCTTCTGGCAAGCAAAGTCAAAGCCTGATACACTGCTGTTGTAACTTTGAATGGTCACTACACACTATACTCCCCAAGTACCTAACTAGTTGCACAAGTATCTCCAGCCCTTCAAAGTAGGCCAAACTAGGACACTGACTCCAGCGGTTTCACTGGAACTATATTTTATTGATATAGGCTAAAATAACGGACTCTTGAAAGTATAATTGGTTCTCCCATCCCTCCCACATATAATTCAGAAAATAAGGGTGGAGCCGGTCTTGAGTTTCTTTCTAATGCTTTCTTGGGCTTCAAGCATATTTTTGTACATGTCCTTCTGTAAACACCTCTGCATAGTTTCTCCACAACCTCCCTTTTGTGGGTCTCTGCAGCCTCCCTTTTCTCTGGGGCTTTTTGGGCCCTGGTGTCTTGGGAGAGACCTACTTGTGCGGTGGAAGGAAAGGCAGACAAACCACCTTACAGACACCAGGTCAGAGTCCTAAGGCTTAGAAACCAATCCGCTTGCCTCCAATGAACAGCACGCTAGAAGAATAGGGCAGCATTTTGTGACATAGCAGAAGGGAGGACAATACAGTAGTCCTTGAAACCACTTTTTTTGTGACCGTTCGAAGTTACAACGGCACTGAAGAAACTGACTTATGACCGGTTCTCACATTTAAGACCATTGCGGTAGCCCCATGGTCACATGATCAAAATTCGGGCAGTTGGCAACTGGTATTTATGACGGTTGCACTGTTTTGGGGTTCTGTGATCACCATTTGCAGCCTTCTCAGTTGGCTTCTGACAAGTCGACGGGGGAAGGCAGATTCGCTTAACGAACGCCCGGTTCACTCAACAACTGCAGTGATTCGCTTAACAACTGTGGCAAAAGATGTCATAAAATGGGGCACTTAACAACTGCCTTGCTTACCAGCAAAAAATTGAGGGCCAGTTATTACAGAAGTTCATTTAGTGACCGTTCAAAGTTACAACGGCACTGAAAAAAGGGACTTAGGACCATTTTTCACACTCACAACCGTTGCGGCATCCCCATGGTCACATGATCAAAATTCTCATATTTATGACACTTGCAATATCCCGGGATCATGTGATCCCCTTTTGCAACCTTCCGACAAGCAAAGTCAATGGGGAAGCCAGATTCACTTAACAATCCTGTAACTGACCTAATAACTGTATTGATTCACTTAACAACTGTAGCAAGGAAGGTTATAAAATCTGGCGATATTCACTTAACAAATGTTTCACTTAGCAACAGAAATGTTGGGCTCAATTGTGGACATAAGTCGAGGACTACCTGCACTGTAGGACAGAAAAGCCCATCAAAACAAAAGGTGGTATCCGAGCAATTCCCCTGCATCTTTATTTGGCCCAAACAGAATACAGGTACTCCTCAACTTATGACAATTGAGCCCAAAATTTCTGTTGCTAAGAGAGACATTTGTTAACATTTTCCTCAGTGATGTCTTCAAGTCTTTTGAGTTGGCAGAACTTTTGAGCCAGTGTGAGATTCACTTCCCCTATGGTTGATCCCTGCCCTGCTTTTCCTGCATGTTTTGTGAGTGACAGACAGCCAAATGGTGCTGATCTGATTAAGCATGTGATAAGCATGTGATAAACGGAGTGGTAGGTTGCCCTCTTCCCTAACGGGTGAGAACATCCATTAGTCATATCATTACAGAACGGAGGAATACAGAGATAGCCCTGAAGAATATATGGCGAAGGTCAGTAGTGGGTTCTAAAACCCTTTACTACTGGTTCGTGTGCGCGCTTGTGCGTGCGACGCTTCTGTGCATGTGCAGAAGCATCCCGGGCAGGTGGACAGAGCGTCCCGCCGCTGCTGCTACCAGTTCTAAGAACCGGGCCGAACCGGGAGCAACCCACC
>QLTV01004388.1:1138816-1154653 GCA_003457575.1 Thermophis baileyi
TGTTCTGAATCAAGCGTAGATTGGTTGTGCTATCATCAGGCAGCTTAATAAAAGGCAATGGTACATTCAATCAGATTATATTTTATTCTTCAGGCATCCTCTGACATCACTCACGGTTATGTAGAAGTTCTTCTGAATCTACAGCCATAATCTGGAACCATCACGAATATTGTAAAAAAGGATTAACGCTTCCCATCTCCTTCAGGCATGCTTTCTCGGTAGAGAGCTTGAAAGTGACTTCCTTTACTCCCGCCCCCCAGGCATACTTCAATGACCAATAAGAGTACACAGTTATGATCACATGCCATGGACTACATGGCATGGACTACATTCCCCAGAATGCTATGTCTTAAAGAGACAGTTCTTAATTCTAGGCTAAACCCTTGATAAGCCAGCACAAGGGGGCTGGACTAGAAGAACTCCAAGGTCCCTCAGAAGGTGACCACGGGACACTGCAACCGTCATAAATATGAACCAGTGGCTATGTGTCCGAATTTTGATCACATGACCATGGGGATGCTGCAACGGTCATGTGTGAAAAACGGTCATAAGTCACTTTTTCCAGTGCCGTTGTAACTTCAAACGGTCACTAAATGAATAGTTGTTCATTGAGGACTACTTGTATGGATAAAATAGACATCTGAAAGACAGAATCTGGGTTTGATGGGCAATGGTCCTTTTCATTTGCCTCTTTTGTTACTAAAATAACACAGCCCTTGCCGTTAAACATCTGTCTGCAACATATAAAGAATACTTAAATCGCTTAGAGAGATATTATAATCAGATCCATGCTGACAGAGCCTTTCCAATCTGGATGGCCTATTTTCGGTATGAGTCATCGGAAATTTAAATAGCACTGCTTAGTTCAGGTTCATGACGGAAACCGGGTTATGGGTTTCCATGGATGGACGAATGGGGTACCTTTTGAAACTGCACCCATTTAATTTGATCTTATTTCGAATCTACGTCCAATTATTTTGCAGGAGGACTGGAGTAAAATAGGCCTAAGGCAAACAGTGCGGCCCTGAGACTTTTGGTTGGGGCATGCCGTAGCTTGCTTTGAAACATTTGCAGTTTTAAATTAATCCTGCTTTCATCCTACCAAGTGATTAACTAATGCTCAGGATAAGAAGGTCCCAATATTGCAAAGGGGAATACTGAACATTTTAAGCAGAATAACAGAATAACAGAGTTGCAAGGGACCTTGGAGATCTTCTAGTCCAGCCCCCTTGTTCAAGCAGGAAACATTACACCATTTCAGACAAAAAAAATGGTTGTCCAATCTCTTCTTAAAAACCTCCACTGATGGAGCACCAACAACTTCTGGAGGGAAGCTGTTCCACTGGTTAATCGTTTTCACTGTTAGGAAGTTTCTCCTTAGTTCTAGGTTGCTTCTCTCCTTGATTAGTTTCCACCCATTGCTTCTTGTCCTGCCTTCAGGTGCTTTGGAGAAT
Source organism: Thermophis baileyi (assembly GCA_003457575.1). Lineage (NCBI taxonomy): Eukaryota > Metazoa > Chordata > Lepidosauria > Squamata > Dipsadidae > Thermophis > Thermophis baileyi. The sequence goes on from QLTV01004388.1 coordinate 1,140,271, forward strand.
AGCTTGACTCCCTCTTCTTTGTGGCAGCCCCTCAAATACTGGAACACTGCTATCATGTCACCCCCAGTCCTTCTTTTCATTAGACTAGACATGCCCAATTCCTGCAACCGTTCTTCATATATTTTAGCCTACAGTCTCCTAATCATCTTTGTTGCTCTTCTCTGCACTCTTTCCAGAGTCTCCACATCTTTTTTTATGTCGTGGTGGCGGCCAAAACTGAATGCAATATTTCAAGCACGCATACAACACAGCAGAGACAGATGTCTGCAGGAGAGGCGTGCGTATACTCTATCAGACCGTGCTAAACATTTTTGGACTTATTTTTAAACTACTGATGCAAAGTTTCCTGCACTTGTGTTTGAACAGATGGCTGGGCTTTCATTAATCTGCTTCTGCATGACAAGCCAATCACATAAATGGGGGGAGGTTCACTGAATTTATAACTTATAACTATAATGTCACTTTGTTGTTGTGTCCGACCCATCGTGACCCCATGGACAACGTTCCTCCAGGCCTTCCTGTCCTCTACCATCCCCCGGAGTCCATTTAAGCTCACGCCGACTGCTTCAGTGACTCCATCCAGCCACCTCGTTCTCTGCCGTCCCCTTTTTCTTTTGCCCTCAGTCTTTCCCAGCATTAGGCTCTTCTCCAGTGAGTCCTTCCTTCTCATTAGGTGGCCAAAGTATTTGAGTTTCATCTTCAGGATCTGGCCTTCTAAAGAGCAGCCAGCATTGATCTCCTCTAGGACTGACCGGTTGGATCGTCCTGCAGTCCAAGGGACTCGCAGGAGTCTTCTCCAGCACCATAGTTCAAAGGCCTCAGTTCTTTGGTGCTCAGCCTTCCTTATGGTCCAACTTTCACAGCCATACATTGCAACTGGGAAAACCATAGCCTTGACTATACGCACCTTTGTTGGCAGGGTGATGTCTCTGCTTTTCAGTATGCTGTCTAGGTTTGCCATAGCTTTCCTCCCCAGGAGCAAGCGTCTTTTAATAATGTCACTTAGGTGACCATTTAATTATTGTAAGGAAACTAGGATGAACATTGTTCTCCTGGCCTAGACCTGAACTAACAGGTGAGGCTCTGGCCTCTTACCCTCTGAAAAAGGACACTGTTTACCTTAGGGGAGGTTTATAAACGCACCGAGAAAGCTAACTAAGAGTCCAAAGTCTGAATAAGTACTGAGCGTGCCTATGTATAGCGAAGAGGTATTTCACAATGGAGGGGGGAAAAAACCCAGATCAAATGTAAATTTGGTGAGTAAAGCAAGGAAGAATATTCCCAATCAGAAGTAAGGAACCTGCAGTTAAGATGATGTCAGATTCAATCCTGTCATATGCTAATTCTCCGTGCTGGCTGGGACCGTTGCTTGAAATTCAGCATTTGGAGAGACAAAAATTCCTTGCCATTCTTCCCTGCAATTTTATGTTATTTCTGTAACAACATAGAACAGGGGTCTCCAAACCTGGCAACTTTAAGACGTGTGGATTTCAACTTTCAGAATTCCTCAGCCAGCACGGAGGAATAGCTGGCTGAGGAATTCTGGGAGTTGAAGTCCACACGTCTTAAAGTTGTCAAGGCAGAACCCATGCGCTCTGGCTGGCTGAGGAATTCTGGGAGTTGAAGTCCACACGTCTTAAAGTTGTCAAGGCAGGACCCATCCGCTCTGGCTGGCTGAGGAATTCTGGGAGTTGAAGTCCACACGTCTTAAAGTTGTCAATGCAGGACCCATCCGCTCTGGCTGGCTGAGGAATTCTGGGAGTTGAAGTCCACACGTCTTAAAGTGGCCGAGCTTGGAGATCCCTGGCACAGAATCAAATTGGATCCGCACTCATGGGATCACCAGATCTGGCTCCTTTCTTGAAATGGGCAATTTTCAAGTTACTGCTCCACATCTTAACAGCAAGGAAGAGCAGAACTAAGACCCTGAATGCAAAAGCTGCTAATAATTAATCATCCAATGAGCACTGAGAAAATAGCAGCAATGAAGCTTGAAGTTAACAGCCGGATGGTGCTCTGAAGAAGCTTTCATTTTAATATAAGTTGCATCAGAGGTGGGATTCATTTACCTTCCCTACCTGTTCACAAATGCGAGCGCACGCACCTTGTCTGCGCATGCGCACGGCCTTCTTCACATCCGCAGTGCTTGCACATTACGTCGGGGTGGGTGGGCGGAGCCTCCCGCAGTCACCGCTACTGGTTTGCGCGATCCGGAGAGAACCAGCTGAATACCACCACTGAGTTGCATATCTTTGGGGTTTATCTGAGATTCTCCCTGGACAACTTTCCCTCTTCAAAATTTGGAAGGAAACAAAATCCTTTTGCATCAAGGAAATGCCTACAAAATTATCCAAAACAGACACTGGGGCAGCTGCTAGAAGCAGCTTCTAAACAAAATGGGTTGGATCACCTGTTGATGAACTCCAACTCCTATCAGATCTAGTTGGTGTGACCAACCATGAGGGACATTGGGAACTGCAGTCCAACAACTATGAATGGGACCCATAAATTGCTATTAACTCTAACGCTTTCATCTTACAGAGTGATTAACTAATGCTTAGAACAGGGCAGGGGTGAAATCCAGCAGGTTCTGACAGGTTCTGGAGAACCGGTAGCGGAAATTTTGAGTAGTTCGGAGAACCGGTAGCGGAAATTTTGAGTAGTTCGGAGAACCGGCAAATACCACCTCTGGCTGGCCCCAGAGTGGGGTGGGAATGGAGATTTTGCAATATCCTTCCCCCAGGAGTGGGGTGGGAATGGAGATTTTGCAGTATCCTTCCCCTGCCATGCCCACCAAGCCACGCCCACCAAGCCATACCACGCCCACCAAGCCACACCCACAGAACCAATAGTAAAAAAATTTGGATTTCACCACTGGAACAGGGGTGTCAAACTCAAGGCCCGGGGGCTGGATCAGGCCCGCGGGGTACTTAGACCTGGCCCATGGCTGCTCTGGAAACAGCGAAGGACTGGCCCGTGGTGCTTCTGCCAGTGAAAACGGAGCTCGGGAGGACCACATGCGGCTCTCCCGAGCTCCGTTTTCGCTGGCAGAGGATTGCAGGAGGGTGTGGCAGCCGAAAACGGAGCTCGGGAGCCCGTTTTCGCTGGCAGAGTGCTTGGGCCACCACCTGCGCCCCCGACACGAGTGAATTTGAGTTGGCCACACCCCCTGGCCACGCCCACTATGCCCCCCCCCAAGGTCAAACACAACCCTGATGCGGCCCTCCAATGAAATCGAGTTTGACACCCCTGGCTTAGAAGGTTCCAACATTGCAAAGGGGAATACTGAACATTTTAAGCAGGATAACAGAATAACAGAGTTGGGAAGGGATCTTTGAGGTCTTCTAGTCCAACCCCCCCTGCTCAAGCAGGAAACCCTGTACCATTTCAGACAAATGGTTGTCCAATCTCTTCTTGAAAACCTCCAGTGTTGGAAGCACCCACAACTTCTGAAGGCAAATCAATCCACTGATGAATTGTTCTCGCTGTCAGGAAATTTATCCTTAGTTCTAGGTTGCTTCTCTCTTTAATGATCGTTCACCCATTACTTCTGCCCTCAGGTGCTTTGGAGAATAGATCAATCCCTCTTCTCTGTGATAGCCCTCAAACACTGGAAGATGTCTTTGTTAGACTAGACCCGTCATGGCGAGCCTATGGCACGTGTGCCAGAGGTGGCACGCAGAGCCCTCCTTGTGGGCACGTGCACCGTCACCAGCTGCTTTTTTGGTTTCTGGTGTGCGCATGCGTGCCGGCCAGCTGATCTTCGTGTGTGCAGGAGTGCCAGAAACCCGAAGACCAGGTGGCCGGTGCACACATGCGCACCGGCCAGCTGGCCTTCAGGTTTCTAGGGCTCCGGAGCACACGAAGACCAGCTGGCCGGCGCGCATGCGCACGCCGGAAACCAGAAGACCAGGTGGCCTTTGAGTTTCCGGGGCTCCGGCACGCACGCGCGTTCCGGTTTGGGCACTCGGTGCTGAAAAGGTTTGCCATCACTGGACTAGACATTCCTGCAACTGTTCTTCGTATGTTTTAGCCTCCAGTCCCCTAATCACCTTTGTTGCTCTTCTCTGCACTCTTTCTAGGGCCCCAAAATCTTTGTCGTATTATGGTGACCAGAACGGTACACAGTATTCCAAACGTGGTCTCACCAGTGCAAGCGGTACTATCCCTTCACGAGATTTTGAAAATGTCCCTCTGTTAATGTAACCTAGGACTGCAGAGCTGTATCACTCCTGTTGGGTCTATGTAGAGAGTGAGTTGCACAACAGCAAAGTAAAGAACTGTGCCATTACTTCATTAGCACAATCATCAGGGGTGATATTCACTTACTTTCCCTACCGGTTTGCAAATGTGAGCTCGCGCGCGCGTCCCGCGCATGCGCTTAACTCGCACGCACGCCTTCCGTGCATGTGCCCAGCCTCGAAAATGTGGCTAAATAGGACGGCATTACATCCGGGCAGTCGCCGTTACCGGTTCGCCTGAACCGGTCCGAACCGGCAGAATACCACCTCTGACTATAATAATTGTATCTGGCTCCTCAAAGGCAGTTTGTGCTGCTGTTTTGCTTTCCTGAACAGCAACTCGTGATATTGCAAACCCACAGGGATGGAATGACAACCCCAGAGTATCTGCTCTTCACTGCACATGGCATTCTGCTAAACCGGATCGCTGCACCTGCTCGAATTTGGCCACTGATCAACTCCTGCCTTTCAGAGCTGATGCATTTGAGCCAAACTGGAAATTCCTAAAATAATCAAAGTGCATAATGGCACAGGATGAATTCTCTCAGGGCCTTTGGGCCATTTGCAGGTCATGGAGAAGCTAACAGCCTTGGTCTGTTTTTTTCTAAACCAAAGGACAGATTACAAAACTATGTCAACTTTTATTATTAACAAGAACTGGAGGCTTAAATACATTCTGCTCGGCGAGATGCAATCTGGATACCTCTTTGAGGGATTTGAAAACCATGCCCGTATATTCATTTGGAGAGCTTCTTCTCTTTTTCCTTGGCTTGCTCTATTTTCTTTTCCTGACATCTGATCATGGTGGACATTGCTAGAAGGAAGGGGATGGTTGTTTAACACCACATAGGTCTGGAAGACAAATAGCATCTCTCTCATGTCACAGGTTCTGTAAAAATGGCTCTTGGGGTGGTTAAGGAACCAGGTTACAAACCAGGAGACTGTGAGTTCTAGTCTCAGCTTAGGTATGAAAGCCAGCTGAGTGACTTTGGCCCAATCACTAGGAGACTGGGAATTCTAGTTCCACCTTTGGCATGAAAGCTGGCTGGGTGACTTTGGGCCAATCACCAGGAGACTGTGAGTTCTAGTCCTGCCTTAGGCATGAAAGCCGACTGGGTGACTTTGGGCCAATCACCAGGAGACTGTGAGTTCTAGTCTCGCTTTACGCATGAAAGGTGGCTACGTGACTTTCAGCCAATCACCAGGAGACTGTGAGTTCTAGTCTTGCCTTAGGCATGAAAGCCAACTGAGTGACTTTGGGCCAATTTCCAGGAGACTGTAAGTTCTTGTCCCGCCTTAGGCATGAAAGCTGGCTGTGTGACTTTGGGCCAATCACTAGGAGACTGGGAATTCTAGTCCCGCCTTAGGCATGAAAGCCGGCTGTATGACTTTGGGCCAGTCTTTTTCTCTTAGCCCTACTCATTTCACAGTTGTTGTTGCAAAAATAGATGGAAAAAAAAGTATTAGGTATGTTCGCCACCTTGAGTTATTTGTAAAAATACTAAAGGGGGGATACACATAAATAAATAAAAATAAAAGGCAAGCGCCCTCTGCAGGATCTCCTCTCATCCAGAGCAACCTTCTTCCAGATGTAAGAGCTACCTTCCTCCCTTTAACATTTAGGAAGCTTTTAAAAACATGCTTTTTTCAGGAAGCAACAGGGGACTCGAGCAATAAGGGGTTATAGGCACCTGAGCACACCTGGCACCATGCTTTAATGTTTGTAATACTAGAATTGTTGATTGTATTTTGCCATGTGATACACTGATGTTTTGATAGCTGTGTTATGCATTTGCATGATGATTTTGTAAGATGCTTTAAATCAGGGGTGTCAAATCTGGCCCACGGGGCTGCCCTGGAAACGGCAAAGGACCAGCCCGCAATGCCTCTGCCAGCAAAAACGTGTGCGGTCCTCCCAAGCTCCGTTTTCACTGGCAGAAAATTGCAGGAGGCAGTCGCAGCCGAAAACGGAGCTCGGGACCCCGATTTTGCTGGCAGAGCGCTTGGGCCAAAGGCGCCCCTGACGCAAGTGACGTCAAGCTGGCCACGCCCACCCTGGCCATGCCCCCCCGAGGTCAAACACGACCCTGATGCAGCCTTCAATGAAATCAAGTTTGACACCCCTGCTTTAAATTAAGTCCAACGAGAGAAATGGCAGAAAAGGACTTGTGATATATAAATAAATTTCTGAAGTAGACTTTTGTCAGCTACAGACAGATGCCACAGTCTTATCAGAGGTCAGGAATAGCAATTTTAGGAGGTGGCCTGATGCTCTTTTGTAGTGTAAAAGCACCATGGATACTAATGGTGCTGTATCAGGGGTGGGTTCTGGTTGTCGTCGCTGCCGGTTTGCTCAGTGTTGCGCCACGTGTGTGCACGCTTCACGCATGCGCAGTGCTAAAAAAAAGCTTCTGCGCATGCGCAGAAGCAAAAAACAAAATGGCAGTGCCTATGGTGCCGCCGAAAGAACTGCCACGTTACTAACAGTTCTATAGAACCGGTCCGAACCGGTAGGAACCCACCTCTGTGCTGTATGAATAGATACAGGTAGTCCTTGACTTACGACCTCAATTGAGCCCAAAATTTCTGTTGCTAAGTGAGATAATGGTTAAGTAAACTTTGCCCCATTTTATGACTTTTCTTGCTTAACAGTTGTTAAGCGAATCACCGCAGTGGTTAAGTTAGTAACACGGTTGTTAAGTGAATCTGGCTTCCCCATTGACTTTGTTTGTCAGAAGGTCGCAAAAGGGGATGACGTGACCCCGGGACATTGCAACCGTCATACATATGAATCAGTTGCCAAGCGTCCGAATTTTGACCACGTGACCATGGGGATGCTGCAACGGTTGTAAGTGTGAAAAACAGTCATAAGTCACTTTTTTCAGTGCCGTTGTAAATTCAAACGGTCACTAAATGAATGGTTGTAAGTCGAGGACTACCTGTATTAGTTAGGGCCATCCTTCCCTAGGGTAGTTGTGCGTATTGTAAGTTACTGCAAAAGGAAATTCTTCAGAAAGTGGCAGCAGAGGTGGTATTCAGCAGGTTCTGACCAGTTCTGGAGAACCGGTAGCGGAGGTTTTGAGTAGTTCGGAGAACCGGTAAATACCACCTCTGACTGGCCCCGCCCCCATCTATTCTCTGCCTCCCGAGTCCCAGCTGATCGGGAGGAAATGGGGATTTTGCATCCTTCCCCTGGAGTGGGGTGGGAATGGAGATTTTACAGTATCCTTCCCTTGCTATGCCCACCAAGCCATGTCACGCCCACCAATCCACGCCCACAGAACCGGTAGTAAATTTTTTTGATTCCCACCACTGAGTGGCGGGTTCTAATTTATCTTGTCTCACAAAGCCAATCAAGATGTTTTTAAAATCCTCAAGGTGATTTCCTGCGTCACAATACCAAAAGGACCTTACAACGTACGTAGATGTGCAAGGACAAAGCCCAAATTCCCCTACCTTGGTTTTTTAACTGCATTGTTTCCACGAGGTTTTGTAGATTCTCCATCTTATTCTGTAATTTCCTGCAAGCATTTTCTCTGGATTCCCCCGTCTGAATCGCTAGGGATAAAATAGCCAGATCATGTAAACTGTCACAGATATAAAAAGCACGCACATCCAGAGGCGGGACTGCCAGTGATAAAGGGAAAGGCACCAGTCAGCTCATACAGTTCAGTGTATTATGGAGCAACATATTATTAACACTGCTCAACGGTAGTTGTGTTGATCTACAACAGGGGTGTCAAACTGGATTTCTTCAAGGGCCGCCTGGATCAGCATTGTAGTTCTCCTCCTCGGGCCGGCCGGGGGTGGCGGTAGGGAGACAGGATGGATGCCTCCTGCAGCACCCTGCCGGCCAAAACGGGGCGCAGGGGGGGCCGTGCCCTACGTTTTTTCGGAGTATAAGACGCACCTTTTTACCCCCAAAAAGAGGGTGAAAACTTGGGTGCGTCTTATACACCGAATGTAGCCCCACCCAGCCACCCCCACCCTTTGGCCTCTGCCTCCCAGCAATTTACCTCCTTGCAGCAAACAGTGCAGAGCCTGATTAGCACAAGGAACTGATTATCCGCCTCCCGACCATCAGCTGAGAGGCTGCAGGCAGGCCCAATGCTAAAATGAAAGTGAAACTAGAACAGCAAGGAGGCAACTTGCTGGGAGGCGGAGGCAGAGGCAGCATTTTATTTTCTTGTGCAAATCAGACTGCTGAAACTGGATTCAAGGAGGTAAGTCAATAACTATAAATGTCTATAGAATGTTCAAATTATTAGACTTATTTTTTAAATACTGCTTTATTATTTGTCATCTGTACAAGTATATATGTAACAGTGTTCTGTTTTAGTATTAAGATAAGGCAACTGAGTTAAACACTGACTTAGTCATGTTTGGAGTAGATCTATTTAAATAATTGGGAGGAGTTAGTGTGACTACATTTAAGAAAACTTTCTGGTATTAATATACTGCCATAATGTACGTTTCTCCAATTCTTTGCTATTTCTATGGGTCAGGCACACATGCACAGAAATACACAGCAAACAATGTATATCATCTGTACTGTTTGCTGTTTGCTGGGAGGCAAATTGCTGGGAGGCAGAGGCAGATTTTTTTCCCCCTTGTTTTCCTCCCCAAAAGCTAGGTGCGTCTTATACTCAGGAGCGTCTTATACTCCGAAAAATATGGTATTTTCAGCCTCCATGGCCCCCTCAGCACTCTGCCGGCTGAAAACAGGCCGCGGGAGGCCCATGCAAGGCCATTTTCGGCCGGCAGAGTGCTGCAGGAGGCTGTAGAGGCCAAAAATGGGCTGCGGGGGGCAGCATACGGTCCCCCCATGACCTGTTTTGGTCGGCAGAGGCACCGTGGGCCGGTACTTTGATATTTCCAGGCCGGCCCCGCAGGCCAGATCTAAGCCTTGAGTTTGACACCCCTGATCTACAACATGACATTATCATTTACAAAGTCCTGGTTGTTTCAGAGCTAAACTAGATTGCTGGGATTGGCAGAGCTGCTCAGGTTTCTCCCCATGGAAACAAAGTTCATGGATTCCAAATACATAGTCCCCTACTTATGGATCAGAATTAGGGATCAGAATTTCCACTGCTAAACAAGGTGGTTGTTAAGTGAGCCACACCTAATTTTACTCCCCCACCCTTTTTTTTTGCGCCAAAGTTGTTGTGAACTGTCGTTCACAGTTAAGCGAGTAAGTGTTAAGCGAATCACTGTGGGCATTAAGCAAATCACTGCAGGCGTTAAGTGGATCACACAGTCCTTAAGCGAATCTGGCTTCCTCCATTGACTTTGCTTGTCAAAAGCCAGCTGGGAAAGTTGCAGACGGAGATCGCGGGACTCCTGGATGCCGCAACATTATAAATACATGCTGGTTGCCAAGGCGCCTGAATTTTGACCGTGGGAATGCTACCATGGTTGTAAGCACGAAGACCAGCCCTAAATCACTTTTTTCAGTGCCATTGTAATTTTGAAAGGTCTCTAAACGGGGGGTTGTAAACTGAGGACTACCTATATGCATTGCTCCTTCCATGAAAAAGAAGTGTGAATATTTCCACTGCCCCTTTAAGGACTGAGGCTACTTCATGTTATCGGCTGTAGGAAGTTAGCACCCACCCCTCTCCTAGGAAAATGAGGCATTTTAGGAAACATTAAAAGGGCAGAATATTTCCCCTAAAAGGGAGGCAGAAACTCAGCCCCCCCCCCACCTTTGTCAATGGGCCATTAAGGCCTGGGCCAGTCTATTCTACATAACAAAGATCTACCTCCTTCAGGCAGAGCCATAGTAGGAATTGCCCAAAGCCCTTTCATTACATCATCACCCAGCAAGAGTCAACCAAGCCTGGGATTCAAAAGACAGCCTACAGAGTTGCCCCTGCATGGCCCCATGGGAGTCTGACAACCAATCAGAACACAAGCTCAAATTCAAAATCCCACAGAGGACTTAAAACCCAGGCACTGTCAGCATCTCGGTCCTTTTTGCCCAGGATCTCAAGCCATGTGGTCCTGTCCACCATTAAACCATCTTTCCAATCAGCCACCATGTTTCCAGTGTCTTTCTCCCCACTTGGAACTGAACCCAGATGGACATTTCTCCCAACACGGCTAAGGGAGAAGAAGGCAACATAAGCAGTGATGTTTGTCTCTGTCCATCTGTCCTTCGTTGTGGGTGCTACATCCCTGGAGGTTTTTAAGAAGAAACTGGACAGCCACTTGTCTGAAATGGCATAGGGTCTCCTGCTTGAGCAGGGGGCTGGACTAGAAGACCTTCAAGGTCCCTTCCAGCTCTATTCTGATTCTTTTTATGTAAACCAGTGTTTCTCAACCTTGGCCGCTTGAAGATGGGTGGACTTCAACTCCCAGAATTCTCCAGCCTGGCTGGGGAATTCTGGGAGTTGAGGTCCACCCATCTTCAAGCGGCCAAGGTTGAGAAAAACAGTGGTGTAGACAGAATCTGTATCAATGGTGTAGCTGGAGCTCCCTTATCATGTGTACTTTGGCCTCAAATTTGCATTGGTTGTTTTTTTAACCAAAGAACATAGACAAAACAACTAGGTTTACATGAAGGTACACAAAATAGAGAAAGAGGAGCCAACGGACATGTTAAAATTTCCCGGGACCAAATGCCTTTCATTAAATGAATAAATTGCATGACAAAACAACTAGACAGTTTTTCCCCCGTGCTGTCACTCTGCTAAACACCTAATTCCCACATCACTGTTTTAGGCCTAAAGATTTTTTACCCATGTAGTGTGGCTGTATTGCTGTTATCCTTCTCATCTTCTCTTTTCTCATCTTTCCTAATACCTTCTCCTATTGGTATCTTATGATTTATCACTTGTTGTTTGTATCTTATGATTAGTGATTGTAACTATGATTTATGACCTATCACTTTGTTGTTTGTATGTACACTGAGAGCTTATGCATTGGAGACAAATTCCTTGGGTGTCCAATCACACTTGACCAATAAAGAATATTCTATTCTATTCTATTCTATTCTATTCTATTCTATTCTATTCTATTCTATTCTATTCTATTCTATTCTATTCTATTCTATTCTATTCTATTCTATTCTATTCTATTCTATTCTATTCTACCACCTTTCTTGCCACAGTTGTTATGAGAATCACTACAGTTCTTAAGTTAGCAATATGGTTGTTAACTGAATCTGGCTTCCCCATTGACTTTGTTTGTCAGGAGGTCGCAAAAGGGGATCACATGAGCCCGGATCACATGCGAACACCGCAACTGTCATAAATATGAGTCAGTTGCCAAGCCTCTGAATTTTGACCAAGTGACCATGGAGATGCTGCAACGGTCGTAAGTATGGAAAATGGTCATAAGTCACTTTTTTCAGTGATGTTGAATCTTTGAACGGTCACTAAATGAACTGTTGTAAATCTAGGGCTATCCTATCCTATCCTATCCTATCCTATCCTATCCTATCCTATCCTATCCTATCCTATCCTATCCTATCCTATCCTATCCCATCCCATCCCATCCCATCCCATCCCATCCCATCCCATCCCATCCCATCCCATCCCATCCCATCCTATCCTATCCTAAATGAAGGACACCTTGGACTGACCTTACCAGCAAGAACTGTGAAATGCAAATAGTCTTTGACCTACAACCAGATTGGGACCAGAATTTCTGTCGGTAAGCAAGGTGGTTGTTAAGTGAGCTGTACTCGATTTTATGACCTTTTTGCCCCGGTGGTTAAGGGAATCACCGCAGTTGTTAAGTGAATCACACGGTCATTCGGCAAAGTTGGCTGGGAAGGTTGCAAATAGCCATCAGGTGACTCCAGCCGACCGCCACCGTTGTAAATGCAAGCCGGCTGCCACGTGCCCAAATTTTGATCATGCAACCGTCTTAAGTGCAAGGACTCGCCGTAAGTCACTTTTTCAGTTCTGCTGTAAGTTTGAACGGGCACTAAACAAATGGTTGTAAGTCAAGGGTAACCAGTTCTTGCCTCGGCCAATGCATTCCATAAAAGTGGCTATAGTCATCATCCTCTTTTAACGACCTCATAATCCCTTGTGGGGTAGAGTCTGGGCAACTGAATGGAGCTGAGTGTTTTAATGGCCGGATGCCCTTCCTGTCACCAATGCGGAGTTATATTCAGCAGATACATTCTCATCGTGCCCAGAGAGAGAAATATCTGCCTCTACCTAGGATTGAACTCACAGCCTCCTGATTGTGAGGCGAGAGCTCCACCTCTAGGCCACCACACTATAGTCCTGTTTCTAAAATCTGTCTCTGTCATTAAATGAAAAAAGATTTACTCTATCAACGTCAGGGATCTGTTTAACTGAAGCTCAAAACCTGATGATCCCCAGATCAATCAAAGCGCTATGAGGCCTCGTCAAGAGGAGAAATTTCTAGAGCGAAATGAATGTTAGAAGTGGAGTTTAGCTGTCAACCCACCGGACGGTTTCCCTTCCCTTTCATCTTTTATCCTAATCCCTAATCTTTTGCAACAGAATAAAGATATCCGCTTATCTTTCAGGGATAATTGAGCCCAAATCCCTGGAATGTTTTATTTGTGGAGGAAAAATAAAAGGATGATCACATTACCCATAAAGGACCCCTCTCATTGGAGAAGGGGGATTGAATTTAAGAATGAGTTTACACTTAGTGGCAAGACAAAATGCAGATTACGAGTCCTCAATTTACGACCACAATTGAGCCCAAAATTTCTGTTGTGAAGTGAAACATTTGTCCAGTGAGTTTTGCCCCATTTTACAACTTCTTCCCATGGTGGTTAAGTGAACCACCGCAGTTGGTAAGTTAGTAACCCGGTTGTTAAGTGAATCTAGCTTCCCCATTGATTTTGCTCGTGAGAAGGTCGCAAAAGGGGATCACGTGACTCTGGGACACAGCGAAGGTCATAAATACGAACCAGTTGACAAGCATTTGAATTTTGCTCACATGATCCTGGGAATGCTGCAACGGTCGTAACTGTGAAAAACGGTCATAAGTCAACTTTTTCAGGGCTGTTGTAACTTTGGTTACTAAATGAACTGCTGTAAGTCGAGGACTACCTACAGGACTACCAGTATGTATAGTGACCATTCGAAGTTACACTGGCACTGAAAAAAGTGACTTATGATCGTTTTTCACACTTTTTCACAGCATCCCCATGGTCATGTGATCAAAATTCAGATGCTTGGCAGCTGCCTCGTATTTATGACGTTCACAGTGTCCTGGGGTCACGTGATCCCGTTTTGCGACCTTTTGACAAGCAAACTCAATGGGGAAGCCAGATTCACTTAACAACCGTGTTATTAATTTAACAATTGCGGTGATTCCCTTAACAGCTGTGGCAAGGAAGTTCGTAAAATGGGGCAAAACTCACTTAACAACCGTCTCACTTAGCAACAGAAATTGTGGGCTCAACTGTAGTCGTAAGTACCTGTACAGGACTACCTGTATTTTGTTTGACTTGTTGTGTTGTACCAACCTGGACTATACAATATTTATTTTCTCATTATTTCTGTGCATCGGGAAAGAAAGAAAAAATGCCCATTTTTCCACACTGAAAACTGAGCCAGAAACAGCTTTATCAGTCAACAAGAATGCGATGGGAAGTTGGGAAAAAAAATACAAATATACTTACAAGTAGAAGTGCTGAAAGAAACACCTGTTCGAAAAGAAAAAAACACACCATGTGATGTTTCCATTGACAGGGGAAAAAAACCCCATATTCACAGCACTAAAATTTGCTTCTTCATTCCTCTCGCTATGAATTCTTACGCGTGATAATTACACCATGGTATAAACTAGTTTTTTTTTTCAAATTTGGCAGCTTTAAGACTTGTGGAATTCAACTCCCAGAATTCCCTATCCCCCTGGCACAACAATCAAATCAGCCACTTGATGGGCTCCATATCACTCTGGGGTTCCCAAGCCTGTTGACAAAACCATGTTTTCAGGGTCTTTTGAAAGAGTGTCACAGTGGGGGCCAATCTTATAGAATAGAATAGAATAGAATAGAATAGAATAGAATAGAATAGAATAGAATAGAATAGAATAGAATAGAATAGAATAGAATAGAATAGAAAATATGGAATGGAATGGAATGGAATGGAATGGAATGGAATAGAATAGAATAGAATAGAATAGAATAGAATAGAATA
>QLTV01004388.1:1169727-1189686 GCA_003457575.1 Thermophis baileyi
GCTTTTTTTGGGGGGTGGGAACTTTGATGCTATATATCAGGGGTGTCAAACTCGATTTCATTGAGGGCCGCATCAGGGTTGTGTTTAACCTCGAAGGGCCGGGGTGGGCGTGGCCAACTCGACGTCACTCGTGTCGGGGGCACCTGTGGTGGCCAAGTGCTAAGGCAGGACTTCCCTCAGACCCTCCCTCCCTCTCATTATAATCCCTTCCTTCCTTCCTTCCTTCCTTCCTTCCTTCCTTCCTTCCTTCCTTCCTTCCTTCCTTCCCTCCCTCCTTCCCTCCTTCCTTCCTTCCTTCCTTCTTTTTCCTTCCCTCTTCCTTCTCCTTTCTTCTTCTTTCCCCTCTTTCCTTACTTTTCCTCCCTTGCTCTCTTCCCATATTTCCTTCTTTTTCTTTGTCCTTCCTCTTTCCCCTTCTCCTTTCCTGTCCCTTCTTGGATGCTCAAACGCAAAAGGGGAAACATTTCTCCTTTTGTTCTGTTTTTAGTTTGTTTTGCTAGCCTTCTGCCAGCAAAAACGGAGCCCGGGGGGGGGGGCTCTTTTCGCTGGCAGAGGGCTGCAGGAGGCTGTCGCGGCCGAAAATGGGCCCTCCTGAGCTCCCTTTTTGCTGGCAGAGGCACTGCGGGCTGGTCCTTCCCTGTTTCCAGGCTGGCCCTGCGGGCCAGATTTAAGCACCCCGCAGGCTGGATTCGGCCCGTGGGCTTTGAGTTTGACACCCCTGCTCTAAAGCCACTGTTCAAAAGCAGTCCAAGCTCCAGCTGATGTCACAGATGTAGAATGAAGCAAAAGGGAACAATCAATAACAAGCAAGACCCTTCTCCAATTAAAAAGACTTGGGGGGGGTGGGAAATGGAACTTTGATGTTGTTATATATGTTGTCGGCAGTAAGACTACTTTATGCACAAAAATGGAAGGACACTTTGATCACCACAATGGACCAATGGTTGCAAAAGTTGATGGAGTTACCAGAGATGACTAAATTGATTGCTTTGATCAAAGAACAAAACACAATTACTTTTGTTTCCACTTGGAAACCGCTTCTGGACTTTGTGCTCAAGGTGGGGGGGGGGGGAATGAAACTTTGATTTTTGGTTTTACCCATTAGATAGCTTTGTCGTTATAGAAATGGCTAGTTTATATCAGGGGTAAAATGCTCCCGGTTCAGGCGTGCCTGCCGGTCGTCGGAGAGCCGGTAGCGATGGCAGCGCTAGGCTTCGCCCACCCACCCGGATGGCGCCATTTGGGTTTATTTATTTATTTATTTATTTATTTATTTTGCAAAATTTGTATGCCGCCCAACTCCTGAAGGACTCTGGGCGGCTCACAGTATATATAAAAACAACAACAATAGAAACATATATATATATAAAAACAATTTAAAAATACATCAATATTAAAATAAAACGTTCACACAACATACATGGGCCAATCAGTCAATTATTGGCCCCAGGCCTGCCGGAAAAGCCAGGTCTTAACGGGTTTACGGAAAGCCAGTAAGGTGGGGGGGGTACGGATCTCGGGCGGCAGTTGGTTCCACAGAGTCGGAGCGGGTACAGAGAAGGCCCTCCCCCACGGGCCCGCCAGCCGACACTGTCTGGATGACGGGACCTGAAGAAGGCCAGCCCTGTGCGACCTCACTGGTTGTTGGGAGGAGTGTGGCAGAAGGCGGTCACACAGATAAACTGGTCCTAAGCCATGTAGGGCTTTAAAGGTAACAACCAACACCTTAAATTGTGACCGGAGCACAATCGGCAGCCAGTGCAGCAAAGTGTTCTGCGCATGCACAGAGGGTAAAAGAACCCAAATGGTGGCGTCTGGGTGGGTGGGCAAAGCCTAGCGCTGCCGTTGCTACCGGCTCTCCGACGACTGGCAGGCACGCCCGAACCGGAAGCATTTCACCCCTGGTTTATATTATTATGTAAAAGTAAAAAGAGAGTTGGAAGTCAATGCCTTTTCTTTGTTTTTTCCCTCTTTTCTACACTTTTCCCTTCCCTTTTCCCTCCCCTATTTTTCCTATCATTTTCTTTTGGAATCTTGTATTTTATATTATAAATTAATAAAAAGATCCTTCCTCAATTATTGCTGCAATAGAAAAAAAAGTGAATAGCAAGGACCAGTAGCATCTGGAAGTAGGCCACAGACTGGACAAAAGGCAAATAATAGGTGAAATGACCTCCCACAGCTATAAAAATAGAAACACAAAACTCCTTGTCAACAGGAGTAGAACACCTGTAATATATGCTCAGGTAGCAGAATTGGCCTCTTTTCTCAGTTTAGCTTGACCTTCTGTGTGGTGTAGGTGCTTTGTCTGAATTCAATGCTATGGCTTCCGGCAAGGGATAATGGAAAATATAAGTTCAACCACGTACCCTATTCCAGGGGTGTCCAACTTTGGCAGCTTGTGGGCTTCATCCCCTAGAATTCCCCAGCCAGCATGGAAATTCTGGGAGTTGAAGTCCACAGGTCTTAAAGTTGCCAAGGTTGGATAATCCTGCCCTACTCCGTGATCTGCTACTACTCATCTGAGAGGTTTAAACAACTGTCCCATGATACCACCCTTATCATCCATATGATAATATGAATTTCTCCTATATTGGAACACACCATGTCTTCACCTAGCCAGATTTCTGTTCCATGGGAAAATAGATCTAACAGTTTCTCAGCACTGATACCAAAATTCCTTCAAAGGGAGATCTTGGTTATTAAACATTATGTGTGTGCTTGTGAATATACAGTAACTCTCTCTCTCTCCATCCATCCATCCATCCATCCATCCATCCATCCATCCATCCATCCATCCATCCATCCTGCTAGGATGCAACATCTAGCTATCTTGATTGATCTCAAAAAGTAATGCAAGCTTGGATCTGGTTAATACAGGCAGTCCTCGACTTACAACCACAATGGAGCCCCAAATTTCTGTTGCTAAGTGAGTCATTTGTTAAGTGACTTTTGCCCCATTTTATGACCTTTCTTTGTCACATTTGTTAAGTGAGTCACTGCAGTTGTTAAGTTAATAACACGGTGGTTAAGTGAATCTGGCTTCCCCATTGACATTGCTTGTCAGAAGGTCGTAAAACGTGATCATATGGCCCTGGGATGCTGCAACCGTCATAAATATGAGTCAGTTGCCAAGCACCTGAATTTTGATCACATGACTATAGGGATGCTGCAACGGTCATATGTATGAAAAATGGTTATAAGTCACTTTTTTCAGTGCCGTAACTTCAAACGGTCACTAAATGAACTGTTGTAAGTCGAGGACTACCTGTACTGGGCTGAAAGACCCATGAAAAATACCAGGGCATAGCAAAAACATCCCAGGAGAAGACAATGGCAAGTCATCTTTTGACTGTTGCCAAGAAGAACAACATGGGTGTGTCCAGGAAGTAAAGACAGACTGAGCTCAGTTTGGAAAATTTAATCTCAATGGATTAACACAAACTCAGCATAGGTGAGACGTCCATTGAAGTCTGTGATTATCCTTGGCAAAGTCCCCTTTGCCTATAGATCATTCATTTCCACAATGAGAATCCTAAACACAGAAGTTACCAATATTTTGCATATCCTTACAGCGTACTGCTCAAGTCAGGATCGCTGTCACTTTCTGTTTTGGGGAGAATCGCAGAAGGTATTTCATCAATTGTACTTCGTAATTCTTGAAGGAGTTGTTTTAAGTCTCGCAACGGATCCTCCTTGGTGTAATTAAGCTTGGATGGCATCTGAATGGAAAGATGGATTTTGAAAAGACTTGTGAGGAATTGATTAGTGAAACACTCATGCACAAAGGCCCTCTTCCCTAAAGCACTATTTCCATTGATAGTGACCAGTGGTGGGACTTGAATAACTTAACAACCGGTTCTCTGGCTGGCTGGGCGTGGCCGGTTGGTCATGTAACTGGGTGGGTGACATCACTCATCACACACAGCCCCGCCTCCTGGCCACTCGCCTCAAAGGCAGAGGTAGGATACAGCCGGTTGGGGCTAATCCCACCACTGGCTAGCCCCGCCTCCTCCCATTTTTCGGCCTGTTTTTTGGCCCTATTTTTTTGGCCCTTTTTCAGGCTGTTTTCAGGCAGTTTATCGGGCTGTTTTCAGGCCCTTTTGGGGGCCGTTTTCAGGCCATTTTTGAGCCATTTTCAGGCCGTTTTCAGACCATTTTTGGCCATTTTCAGGCCAAAAATGGCCTAAAAAACAGCCCGAAAATGGCCTGGAAAACAAGCTGAAAAATGAGCAGGGGCGGGGCCAGCCAGTGGTGGGATTTGCCGGTTCACCGAACTGCGCAGAATCTAAACTACCGGTTCGCCCAAACCGGTGCAAACCGGCAGCAGCCCACCTCTGATAGTGACAAGAAACAGTTTAGTGCAGGGGTGTCAAACTCAAGGCCCGTGGACCGGATCCGGCCCGCAGGGTGCTTAGATCTGGCCCGCGGGGCTGCCTTGGAAACAGCGAAGGACCAACCTGCAGTGCCTCTGCCAGCAAAAACGGAGTTCGAGAGGGATGTGTGCGGCCCTCCTGAGCTCCGTTTTCGCTGGCAGAGGGTTGCAGGAGGCTGTCGCAGCCGAAAATGGAGCTCGTGATCCCGTATTCGCTGGCAGAGCGCTCAGGCCACCACAGGCGCCCCAACATGAGTGACGTTGAGCTGGCCACACTCACCCTGGCCACGCCCACCCCAGCCCCCCAAAGTCAAACACAACCCTGATGTGGCCCTCAATGAAATCGAGTTTGAAACCCCTGGTTTAGTGTTTCATCGTATATTTTGTAAAAGAATCTGGAACTCTGACCAATGACTAAATATTACTTTGTAGTTGCATACTATTCATCCCCCTCAGAACTCCTAGCGAAAACTATAAAATATAGCTAAAATAATAAAAGTTGGGGAATTATAAAGCCTAAAGACAGAATATGCAGAAGGTTGAACATGTTTCTCAACCAGTGAAGAAGAACCTGCAGTGACCCAAAGCAGCATCTTCGTGGTCACCTGATCAAAATTTGCTTGGCAACTGACATGTATTTATTTATTTATTTTTAAATTAAGTTTTTTATTTTTAGATGTGTATAAGTATTAAATACATGAACAGTGTGGCTTCTGGGTATTAATTTTGATACCCAATAATAATAAAATTGACAATTTGGATCACCTTACATTAATCGTACTCACATCTTTCTAATAACATTATACAGAATACAGTCATCTTTCAACTTCTTATCCTTTCATCTACCTGCTGATTTTAACATGTTATATAACAATATTCATTGTAATATTTCCCCATTTCTGATTTCTACCTCTATTTCATATCTTGATAACACCAATCTTATATTAGTAAGTATTCTATTTCTATCCTTCATCTCTTATCCATTTTAATATATTAATTACATTAGTCATACTCACATCATTATTGTAACATTATAAATATGCAATTAAAGTTATTAACATTGTAATATTTGCTCCACCTTGTATATAATCCCTCATCATTTAGTTGTTCAATATTATATTATATTACTCAATGCTAATAACCATGGTAACCTTAATAATGTTATTTAAAGGTATATAATACAATCATCTTTCAGCTTCTGATCCTTCCTTCTACATACTAATTTTAAAACATTATATAGGAATATGCATAACAATATTTTTCCTCTTTCTAATTCCTACCTCTATTCTAAATCTTGATAGCACGTATCTTATATTGGTGAATATTCTATTTCTACCCGTCATCTCTCATTCGTTTTAGTATATCAATTCTTATTGATTTTTTGGCATGCTTTCCATACTCCTCCTTTGAAGTTTTGTGTCTCCCTATATCATTCTTTCTGAGTCTAAGTGTTCCCTCTTCTACCTCTGCCTCTCGCTGCCAGATCTTCACTATACCTATGACTGTCTCTGTCCTCACTTCAAGAATGTCTTTCTGCTTATCTGATTCTATTTTTAAGTCTCTAAATATATTGTCAGCTTGATCTGTTTCATCCGTTTTGATTATCTCTTCCTTCTCCTTATCTTTTAGGTTCGTTTGTTGTTTTGTCTGCTCTTCCCTTCCTCTGTTTTTTCTACTCTCACTATTTCCTGGGTTTCCTGTTCATTTTTCATTGTTATTTGCTGAACATTTTCTAGTCTCACATCTATATCATACATCAGATCCTTTATCTCCCTGTGGTTCTTTGTTATAGTTTCATAGATACTTTGAAACATCGATAACATTTCTTTTTGAAATATACTTGTTGTTTCCTGTTGAAGCATTTTATCTTATTTTAATGTCCAAAAATTACTCACAAATCTATCAAAATCCCATACTCTTAGTTGTCTGTAACATCAAAAAGCCAACCTTAAAACTATTCACTCAGTCCCAGAGTCATTCCTCAAAGTACACAATATTTATAATTCTTTATAGTCCTCCACCAGTCAGTTTACTCCTTCCAGATTTTCCCTTGTCTTCATCAGCCACCTAACCAGCTCTTTGATTCCAATAATAGTTCCAAGTGTTTATGAACCACTCTACTTAGCAATCTTCAAAAGTCTCAGAAATTTTCCCTCCTTAGTCATGAAACAAATAGGTATCAAACAGTATCCAGCAAAAAACACAATCTTTCAGATGTGTTTACCTCCACTCAGTATTAGAGATTATTTCAAGGTCTTCCCAGCCTTGTAAAAATATAGTGTGTTTCCTTTCTTTCACCAGTAGATGGCATCACCACCTAAAATTTCAACGTGACACCCAATCTAACAGTGTTCCAATTTCTTCAAATAATTTTCTTTCACTTTTTCCCAATAATCAACCCAATGTTTCCAGCATTTTAAAATGCTTTTTCAAGATGTTGCCAATAAAATGTTCAAATCCAGTCTTTCTATATTTTAAAAATTATATCCTCTCTTAGGTTTCATTTTCTTTCGAGTCTGTAATCTTCCTCTATGTAATTGTTAGCCGCTTTAAACATTTTGGAGAATTGTCTTTTCGGAGTTTCTTTTCTTTGGGGTTTAATCTCTAGTAAAGAAGTTGAAGATCATCTCACCTAGCTCCAGTCCACTGTTCAAACACCGCTCCAGCACATTTCTTTCTTTGGTTGTCCCAGCTTCCTGGCAGCCATAATTGCTGCCTCTCCTTCCTTGTTGTTGGATAGGAAAGTAAGCCTCGGATCAAGCAGGAGAGTTGCCAATCTCCGCGATCTGCAAGGTGTCCCTCCTTTCTTTGTCACCCCTATGAGGTGACTTTAGCCCTTTAAGGGCCCCCCCAGTGAGGAGAGTTCAGCCTAGGTTCGTGAAGCCCCACTCCCTATGACTGTGTCACAGCAGTGCCAAACCGGAAGTCAACTGACATGTATTTATGACGGTTGCAGCGTCCCTGGGATCATGTGATCCCCTTTTGCAACTTTCTGACAAACAAAGTCAATATGGGGAAGCCAGAGTCACTTAACCACCATGTTACAGGTAGTCCTCAACTTACGATCACAACTGAGCCAAACATTTCTGTTGCTAAAGTGAGAAATTTGTTAAGTGAGTTTTGTCCCATTTTACAGTTAAATTAATAACACGTTTGCTAAGTGAATCCGGGCTTCCCCATTGTCTTTCTTCATCAGAAGGTCGCAAAAGGGGATCGCATGACTCCGGGATGCTGCAACCATCGTAAATATGAATCAGTTGCCCAACATCCAAATTTTGATCACGTGACCGTGGGGATGCAGCCATGGTCGTAAGTGTGGAAAATGGTCATAAGTCACTTTTTTCAGTGCTGTTGTAACTTTGAATGGTCACTACATGAACTGTTGTAAGTCGATGACTACCTGTACTGACTTAACATCTGCAGTGACTCACTTAACAACTGTAGCAAGCAAAGTCATTAAATGGGGCAAAATTTGCGTAGCAAATACTTCGCTTAGCAACAGAAAGGGTAGTTTTCTAAGAAGGAGGGAGCATATTCCAGAAAGAGGAAGTGGGGGGAGAGACAAGAGGCAGCCCAGACCAGAGCTGGATAGGAGACAGAGGAATAGAGTTAAGATGGCTGCCATAATGTTTCATGTTCCAGAGCAGACACAGCACTTACATGAGAGATGTGGCCTGCAAACGTTTGACATGACGGTGCACTGGATGAGTGAGGCAAGGTTGAATAGCGCTGCTTCAGTGAGGAGGAACCCACAGTGTGTCCTGGTCCCTGCAGCTCCTGGAGAAGGAGATGTTTATGAATAGCAATCAGAGGTGGTATTCAGCCGGTTCTATCCGGTTCGGGCGAACCGGTAGGGACGACTGCTGGTGGCCCCGCCCACCCGCCCAGACGTAATGCCGTCCCATTTATCCACGTTTTCAAGGCTCTGCGCATGCACGGAAGGCTGTGCACATGCGTGGAGGTGGCGCGGGGGAGCGTAGCTCACGTGCGCGCATGCGCACTCACATTTGCAAACCGGTAGGGAAGGTAAGTGAATACCATCCTTGATTGTGATCTGCTGTTCATAGAAAATAGTATGTCTATAGGGTTATTTCAAAGTCTTTAGGTTGAGACAAAGTAGCTCCTGGTTTAGTTCTGCTTTTCCACATATTGAGACAGCAAATCAATGAAACTTTATCTAGACTTGTCCCCAGTTAATTTCAAGTTGCCTGAAAAATGAAAATGTTTGTAGCACAAGATGTCCACACTTATTTTGCTTCAAGCATCATTGATTTCAGAAACGGGGGCAAGGGGGGGTGAGATACAAGGGGGAAGAGAAAAAGAAAGAAAAGGGGGCATTGACTTCCAACTCTTCCTAGCACAGTACAAGATAGACACACTCCAACCTCAACATTTTGCTTTTACACATTAATATATAACTAGCCATTTCTATAACACCAAATCTTTCTAATCAACAAAACCATGATCAAAGTTTCGGGTTTTTCCTTTTTCTTTCAATAAGGCCAAAGAATTTGAAAGAATACAATAAATTTTGTAAATAAAAATGGTGACAGCTCACAAAGATTACTAGGTGCAAATAGAAATACACATTATTTCCATAGCAAGGAAGAAAAAGTAGGAATGGTTAACTTGATTATTTTATTTAAAGAGGAAAATATGTTCTTATTTGGATATCACTTCTGGAATTTGTGCTTGTGAAGAATAGCACTTAGACTTATATACCGCTTCATGGTGCTCTACAGCCCTCTCTAGGGCTCGACAGCCCAACAATCTGGGTCCTCATTTTACTGAGCTGGGAAGGATGGAAGGCTGAGTCAACCTTGAGCCAGTCAGGATCGAACTCAGAGGTGGGTTCCTACTGGTTTTAACCGGTTCTTTAGAACCGTTAGTAGCTCGGCGATGATGTCACGGAGCCGGTTCCGTCGGTGTCTCCGTGGGTGCCGCCATCTTGGATTTTGCTTCTGCGCATGCGCAGAAGCTATTTTTTGCTTCTGCACATGCACAGAAGCTATTTTTTGATTGCTGCACGCGCGTGCACGGCGCGACCCTGAGCGAACCGGCAGCAAAAGGATCCAGAACCCACCCCTGATCGAATTCCTGGCAATGGGCAGAGTCAGCCTGCAATACTGCGTTCTAACCACTGCGCCACCATGCAATATTCAATAAGTGCAATATTACTACTACATTTGTGTTGGAAGCACCAAAGCACTTCTGGGTTGGAAGGAAGGATTAGCCAGTGACATCACTGTTGCCCAGGGGACGCCCAACTGGGTGCTCCTTTCGTCTCCCTGTTAAGTTGCCTTCTGAAGTAGTACCCATATATCTACCCACTTTTGAATTGCTGGGTTGGCAGGAGCTGGAGTGAGCGACCGTCATAAATATGAGTCAGCTGAAAGCATCTGAATTTTGATCACATGATCATGGGGATGCTGTGGGTGGTGGTGGTGCGTAAGTGTGAAAAACGGTCATAAGTCGCTTTTTTCAGTGCCGTTGTAACTCCAAAATGTCACTAAATGAACTGTTTGTAAGTTGAGGACTACCTGTAACGGTTGACATATTTTGAAAGTATGAGTGAAGCAGAAGACTTACTTTCACGTCTAAAGTGTGCTGAAGCTTGTAGCGCATAACTTCTTGTTCCTGCCGCTGAATGATGCACTGACACTCTGCAAACTGTAGAGACGCCTGGATAGAATCAGGAGTGAGTTATTTACTATTTTGGACATGATTTACATCCAGTATTATCAGTCGCATTTAAGACATGCGAGCGATTTCCAGTTATCTAGAACAGTTTTTGAGAAAACAATAGAATAGAATTCTTTATTGGCCAAGTGTGATTGGACCAGGGGTGAAATTCAGCAGGTTCTGACAGGTTCTGGAGAACCGGCAGCGGAAATTTTGAGTAGTTCGGAGAACCGGCAAATACCATCTCTGGCTGGCCCCAGAGTGGGGTGGGAATGGGGATTTTGCAGTATCCTTCCCCCAGGAGTGGGGAGGGAATGGGGATTTTCCAGTATCCTTCCCCTGCCATGCCCACCAAGCCACGCCCACAGAACCGGTAGGGAAAAATTTTGAATTTCACCCCTGGATTGGACACACAAGGAATTTGTCTTCGGTGCATAAGCTCTCAGTGTACATAAAAAATACATTCATCATGAATCGTAAGATACAACACTTAGTGATAGTCATAGGATACTAAATAAGCAATCAAAACCATGCTAGGAAACTAAGTAAAACAATATAAATTTTAAAGATAGAAGCAACATGGTTATAGCCATAAGTAGGAGGAGATAGGTAATAGGAAGGATGAGAAGAAGAATAGTAATACAGTCTTAGTAAATAGTTTGACAGTGTTGTGGGAATTAGTTGTTTAGCAGAGTGATGGAAGGAACTCTGGGAATTCAGCCATCTCTTCTATGGTTCCTCGTTCTCTCAAACGAAAGACAAATTCAATCCCATTTATTTAAGCATACCAATTCCACAATGTCGCTGGTGGTTTATTTTAATATTAGAATATGGTGCACAACTGAAGATATTTCAGCTCTCTTTTTCCCCCTTTATGGTCTGTCTGCCGCATCCAACCATCCCAACTAGACCAGATAAGAACCACCAAATTGTTAGTGAAGAACTCCAACACCAAACTTGACATGTTACAACAATGTTTCTCAACCTTGGCCACTTGAAGATGTGCGGACTTCAACTCCCAGAATTCCCCAGCCTGCAGGGAATTCTGGGAGTTGAAGTCCGCACATCTTCAAGTGGCCAAGGTTGAGAAACAGTCATCTACAATGTTTGATTGATGCTATTAAAATTCTGAGGCCACCCTTCAGGATGGTGAAGAAGATGTAGAAGATTCAACACCATATTCGGAAAAGTGTTTAGCTTGGGAAAAAGCAAGAACTGAAGGATCGGAGTCCGTCGGGAAGCTCAGGGCTTCCCATCTCTAAGTCCTTCTAGAGCAGTGGTTCTCAACCTTCCTAATAATGCGACCCCCCCGCGACCCCCACCCCACCGCCAAATGGCGGCGCCCGGGTGGGTGGGCGAAGTCTCCCGCTTCCGTCGCTACCGGCTGTCCGGCGACCCGCAGGCACGGCCGATCCGGGAGCATTTCACCCCTGCTGACGGTGGCACCAAGATGGCGGGCTAGCACGTGCGGCGACCCCTGTGAAAAGGTCGTTTGACCCCCAAAGGGGTCGCGACCCACAGGTTGAGAACCGCTGTTCTAGAGAGAAAGAAGCCATACTCGACTTCCACACCATATTACTAATAACCAAGTTTGGGGCATCAGGAATAGGGCAAACCCTCTGGATATACTGGATATATGTATTTGTCCCTATACATTTGTCAGTGCTCATCTGGACCAGATTTTTATATATCTATAAAAACACAGACAAATGTTTTTATTTCTGTCAATCTCAGAGATGTCTGAGGCAGGATGAGGTCCCAAAACTCAAGATGGTGGCCATGACTCTGTGATCAAAGTCCCGCCTTTGACACGTTGAAAAGGGGCAGGGCTTTGATCACACAGTCGGGCCCTCCATCTTGACTGTTTTTTATTTCGTCCGCAGACACGCCCAGTTCTTCTATGGGAAACTGTTTGGTTTTAAACACTATGTGTTAATCCTAACTTCTCTTAGGACTAATCCTGGGAAGTAGAATTGCATCTAGTCCTCGACTTGGGACCACAATTGTGGCCAAATTTTCTGTTGCTAAGTGAGACAGTCATTAAGTGAGTTTTGTTTTGCCCCGTTTTACGACCTTCCTTGACACAGTTGTTAAGCGAATCACTGCAGTTGTTAAGTTAGTAATACGGTTGTTAATTGAATTTGGTTTCCCCATTGACTTTGCTTGTCAGAAGGTCACAAAAGCGGATCATGTGACCCCAGGACACTGCAACCGTCATACATATGAGTCAGTTGCCAAGCGTCTGAATTTTGATCATGTGACCATGGGGATGCTGCAACGGCCGTAGGTGTGAAAAATGGCCTTTTAAAATCATTTTTATTTTTATTTAAAAATAACTTTTTTCAGGGCCGTTGTAATTTCAAACGGTCACTAAATGAATGGTTGTACCATGTTTTCCCGAAAATAAGACCCTGTCTTATATTTTTTTTGAACCCTGAAATAAGCGCTTGGCCTTATCGCCATGCACTCAAAAGCCCGATTGGGCTTATTATCAGGGGATGTCTTATTTAGAGGGAAACAGGGTAAGTCGAAGACTATGCGTAGATGGGTTAAGGAAACTTACTTTATCTAGAGCAGCTTCCATCGTCACCAGTTTGTCTTTCAAACGCTTATCCTGGGACTTTAGGATTTGCAATTCTCCAGCCAATTTGTTGTTTAAAGCAGCCATGCAGCTCAGCTCTTGAGTTAATCGGTTCCTCTCTTCTTTCAAGTAATGTTTTTCCTGTAGAGGCAAGATAGGGGGAAAAACACACACAAAACCAGGTTGGAAAATCTTGAACAAGGAACAGCACCCACCACGCTGCTTTTGATTTCACAAGTATCACAACGAATGTCCACAAAAAAAGTCAACAGGGTGCCCACAGAAGTGTGAGTGAAGATCCTCCTGTTTTTGATGTGTGTTGTGCCAATTTTGATTTTTTTTTCCCCCATACCAGAGGTGGGTTCCTCCCGGTTCGGACCGGTTTGCCCGAACCAGTAGTGACCCGCTGGTGACATCACGGTGATGTCACGGATCCGGTTCGGTCGGGGCCGGTCTGTGAGCGCCGCCAGCTTTTTTTTTGTTGTTGTTGTTTTTGAAAAAAAAATATTGGATTTTTTTTTTTAATTTTCTTCTGCGCATGCACAGAAGCCGAGTTTCTGGCACTGCGCATGCATCGCCATCTTGTTTTTGGCTTTTTTTTTTTGGCTTTTTTTTATTTTTCGGCAGTGCACATGGGTGCGCCCACGAGACGCGCCCACGTGGCGCGGGAGGAAGCGAACCGGCAGCGAGGTAAGTTAGGACCCACCCCCCGCCCCATACCTTGCAAATATCCCCAATCTTGAAGCACTTAGATTAAGTTGTGATGAAATGACCACTTGACTTTTTCTATGTGGGAATTCGGAGAAACTGTCTTGTGTTTTGTGACCGAAAGCTACTTTCAGAGATGAAATATATTAAGAGGGTGTTTCTTAAAAGGTTTGCTCCAGTTATCATTTTTCCCATTCTTGAATAATGCTATTACCCCCACTAAAAAATAGCCAGACAAACATCTCAGTAGCAGCAGTTCCAAACTGGGTTTTTGAATCACAAACGGACAATTACAAATTGCTCCATTAATCCCAAAATATTTATTCGGTTTTATCTTGCCTTTATTATTTTTATAAATAACTCAAGGCAGCAAACATATCTTATGCTCCTCCTCCTCCTCTTCTTTCCCCACAACAACAACCCTGTGAGGTGGGTTAGGCTGAGAGAGAGTGACTAGTCCAAAGTCACCCCCCTGGCTTTCATGCCTAAGGCGGGACTAGTACTCTCAGTCTCCTGGTGATTGGCCCAAAGTCACCCAGCCAGCTTTCATGCCTAAGGCGGGACTAGTACTCTCAGTCTCCTGTTGATTGGCCCAAAGTCACCCAGCCAGCTTTCATGCCTAAGGCGGGACTAGAACTTACTGTGGTGATTGGCCCAAAGTCACCCAGCCAGCTTTCATTCCTATGATGGAACTAGAACTCACTCTCTCCTGGTGATTGGCCCAAAGTCACCGAGCTGGTTTTCATGCCTAAGGTGGGACTAGAACTCCCCTCACCCAGCCGGCTTTCATGGCTGAGGCGGGGCTAGAACTCACAGCCGCCTGGAGATTGGCCCAAAGTCACCCTGCTGGCTTTCATGCCTAAGGAGGGACTAGAACTCACAGTCTCCTGGTGATTAGCCGAAAGTCACGTAGCCACCTTTCATGCCTAAAGCGAGACTAGAACTCACAGTCTCCTAGTGATTGGCCGAAAGTCACCCAGCCGGCTTTCATGCCTAAAGCGAGACTAGAACTCACAGTCTCCTGGTGATTGACCCAAAGTCATCCAGCCGGCTTTCATGCCTAAGGTGGGACTAGAACTCACTGTCTCCTGGTTTCTAGCCTGCTGCCTTAACCACTAGACCAAACTGACTATCTGATATGCCAGATATGATATGTCCAAATTACCCCAGTTTAAGAAACATTGTATTCAGGGATCAAGACTGATTCAGCAAAGATACAACCCACCCCTCCCCTATATAAGGGAGATGGAACAAACTGTTCAATAGAAATATGCCCATTCAGCCTACTCCACAAGGCAGTTGTGAAACAGCTTTTTAGAGAAAGTTGTATGGATAAAATGGTAAAGTGGTAAAAATTTCATGCGTGTGCACTTAACATTCTCTTCAACTGATGTGGTTCAAAAGCTTTAATTAATGTTTGTGATTCACCTTAGTGTAGCATTACGCCTCAATCTTAAACTACACCTTAATTATGGTTAGTGAAAATTAATCCACTCCATCAGTGAAATTGCTTTGTTTCTACTAAATGTAATTAAAATTAACTTTTTCACCTATTTTGCCAATCCAGTTGGTAATCTCTTAGTCAGACTAAATGTCATAAATTGACAAGGTAAATCAGTGTTTCACAACCTTGACAACTTTAAGGTGTCTGGACTTCAACTCCCAGAATTCTCATGGCCAGCTAGGGAATTCTGGGAATTAAAACCCAAATACCTTAAAGTGGCCAAGGTTTAGAAACACTGTGATAAATTAACAAGGTGTGTTTAATTTAAAATGGGGGAAAACTCCTCTCCGTAACACTTTTGCTTAATCCTATCTCTTCTCTGGCTCATTCATTTTGGAAATATTTGTTCAATTTTAGAAGAAGTAACTTCGCAATTATAGTTAAGGTCAGTGGTTTTCAACCTGCGGTCCACAGCTGAGGTGGGTTCCTGCTGGTTCGGACCGGCTCTATAGAACTGGTAGTGGGAATTTCCCCCCGCTCGCCGAACCGGCAGCGATGGGCGGCTGGACACGCCCCCGAACCGGCTCTCTTGGTGCCGCCATAGGCGCCGCCATCTTGTTTTTTGGTTTTTTGGTTTTTGGTTTTTTGGTTTTTGGTTTTTTGGTTTTTTAGCACTGCACATGCACACGCGCGCGCCCACGCAGCGCGTGAGGAAGTGAACCGGCAGCGAGGTAAGTCAGAACCCACCCCTGGTCCACAGACCCTGGGGGGCGGGCGGGCAATATCATCATAAGGGGTCCACAAAGGCTTGAATACTTTTTTTTTCATCGTTTAATGACCCCATAATCCCTTGCGGGGTGGAGTCGGGGTAACTGAATGGAGCTGAGTGTTTACTGGCCGGATGCCCTTCCTGTCGCCAATGCGGAGTTTTGTAGCAGATATATGCTCCTTGTGCCAGGAGAGTGAAATCTCAGCCTCTACCTAGGATCAAACTCACAGCCTCCTGATTGTGAGGCAAGAGCTCCACCTCTAGGCTACCGCGCCACTCAAAAGCTTGTAGAAATGTTATGCTTTAAATCTTCAGTTAAGTCTCGGGGGTCCGTGGCCATAGTCTGTGGTCACAAAAGGTATTTAAAGGGGATCCATGGTGAAGAAAAGGTTGGGAACCACTCGTTAAGGTCTTTAGAGAAAAGCTATATTAAATGTATAGAGGCTGTGATAAAGGCTCATGGCAACTAACTAGCGCTTGATATGTTTCATTCTTTCAATCATACTGTAGGCAGATGTCAGGCTCCAAGTAATGCCACACCCCAATCAAATTCAGGCTTGACAGCAGATTTGCACGCATAATAATCTTTCAACGTTTGGCCTGAGGATTGTACTGGGCTACGTTTATCACAGTTCAATAATTCAGCAATTTGGACCTTAGTTGCATTCGTCATTGCTTCCTCCAAGAACTTGATCTTGCTCTGCAAAGCATCGATCTGTCCTCGTTTGGCTGTAATTTGCTTCTGCATCCCCATCGCGACTTTCATGGCTGTCAAAGAGAAGATGTCCAAGGCATTAGTGGAACTTTGACCATTCTTGGCACAAGAATTTTTCACGAATGAAGGCGAATGTACGCGTCCCGGGATAATGTTTCAGGATCCAATCTGGGTCGGTCACCGGAAAAAGAGGTTTTGTCTTCCGAGCTTTCGGACTTTTGCTGGAGCCCATCCTCAGGGATCTTCTCTCTAGCAGTTTGTGTGCTTTGGGCTATTCTGTGTGCGATGTTTATATGGTGACTGTTGTGTGTGGCTTTTTAGATGTTGATTGGGGTGTGTTGATGGCTGGCTATTAAGCTGTTGGCTGTTGTTTGCTTGTACTTCCCAGCCCTCACCTTCTAAGTACTGGATAAGCTAGTGGTAAATCTGCACTCCTGTTGGCCCATGGCCACAGGGACAAATTATGCATTGGAAAGATTGCTTGGAGGTGGAAGATACTTCCAATTCACTTACCGAATCTCCTGTGACTATGTAGGACAGACAGGGAGGAAGCTAACCACCAGATTGCAAGAACACAAGCGGGCGGTCAGACAAGGACACACAAACTCATTGGTAGCCTCACACTGCAATGAACAAGGGCATACATTCAATTTTGCAGCTACTAAGATTGTCGGATGAGCAGGGACAAAAACAGCCAGGGAAGTGATTGGAGCCTGGGAAACGGGCCCCCTCATCAGTCAACAGGAGTGCTGATTTACCACCAGCTTATCAAGTACTTAGGAGGCGAAGGCTTGGCAGCACAAGGAAACTACAGCCAACGACTTAATAGCCAGCCATCAACACACCTCAATCAACATCTAAAAAGCCACACACAACAGGCACCATATACATACCACACACACACAATAGCCCAAAGCACAAACACTGTTAGAGAGAAGTTCCAACACGAGTCCGAAAGCTCAGAAGACAAAAACTCTGGTCCCGGTGACCGACCCAGATTGGATCCTGGAAGAATTTTTCAGCAGAGAAATAGACTCATACAATTCGAGACCAATTTCTCTAATGATGGGAATAGACCTGTAAGTTTAACCTAGACCAGTGGTGGGTTGCTACCGGTTCACACCGGTTCAGCGAACCAGTAGAGATGGCAGGAGGCTCCACCCACCCACCCGGACGTCAACAAAAACGCTCTACACATGCGCAGAAGCATTGCGTGCACACAAAGTGCGCCCGCGTGCCTGCGCGCTCCCGTTCCCGAACCGGTAGCAAAGGTAAGTGGAACCCACTACTGATCTAGACATAATTCTACGTAAATTTTGAATTTATAACTCTACCATAACTTGAAGGAACCTTCACTCTTTTTAAGCTCAATATGAGTACCACACACTCCAGCAGAGAATGACAATGCCGTTTTATTCTACCCAGAATAAAACTAAATTCCATTGCAAGCTTCCATTTATTATACACCTATATTTGCCAACTTATAACTGTTTTGTGTGGTTTATTTGTGGCGGCTCTTCCCCAAGGAATGCTGGGAATTGTAGTTTAGTGAGAATACCAAGAATTCTCTGCTAGAGATCTCTATCTACCCAAAGAACCACAATTCCTCCTTTTATTGGAAATAAAGAAAGACACCAATTTCAAGTCTCTAATGACCATTATTAATTAATGCTCATTAACTACAGGTAGTCCTCAAATTATGACCAGTCCCTTAGCGACCATTTGAAGTTACGACAGAGACCCCAAAAGGTACTTATGACCCAGTTCTGAAGTTCCAACAAGCCACGCCTCCATAGTCATGTGACCTCATGTCAGGTGCTCAGCAACCAGCTGACATTTTATGGGCATTTGCAGCATCCCATGGTCACATGACCGCAATGTATGACATTTTTGCTGAAAACCGGCATTTATTTCCGGTTTTCAACAAAAATGCCTCATAAGCGCCTCATAATGGGTTTGCTTAACAACTGGCACTTTTGCATGAGCCACAAAAAAGGTTGTAAAATTGAGTCAATCATGTGGGTGATCTGTTTTACGACCATCATGACTTACGACAGTCAATAAGTCGAGGTCTATTTGTATGTCCCTTAGCTACTCCAGAACTGTGATTGTCTCTAGCTGCGAATCAAATCATTCTTATAATCTCAGACAAAATGCTCTCATCAGATTCTATGGCATCCGTGTGAAAAATAGATGAAAATTAACAGGTTTCATTCTACCACTTGCAAAAGAAGGAAAATAATTGTCCGAAAGGTGCTTTTCCCCCCCCAAAAGGCAACTGGGCTTTCTTTGTTTTTCCTTGAAGACGTTTCGCTTCTCATCCAAGAAGCTTCTTTGGTTCTGACTGAATGGCGGGGAATGGAAGGATTTATATTCCTTGCAGTCATCTGGTCGTTAGCGCTCTCTCTGAGAGCCGTTGAGGTCACTTGGAGGTTTATCTGCGCCCTCAGGGTCACCTGAATCCTGCAAAAAAAAATTTCTGGACATCTATTCATACTTTGCACCATTCGAAGTGTGTTCGTCCCAAAGTGTGTAGCTAAATGTCTCTGGAAAAAGAAAGCACCTTTGGAACAGTCATGACCTGAGAATCCCAAAGGTGCTTTTTCAAGAGGCAACTGGACTTTCTGGTTTTTTTCTTTGAAGACGTTTCGCTTCTCATCCAAGAAGCTTCTTCAGCTTTGACTGGATGGTGGGGAATGGAAAGATTTATACTCCTTGCAGACAGCTGGTCATTTGCATTCTTTTAGAGAGTCGTTGAGACCACTTGGAAGTTTATCTATGTTCTCCAAGTGGCCTCAATGACTCTCTAAAAGAATGCAAATGACCAGCTGTCTGCAAGGAATATAAATCCTTCCATTCCCCACCATCCAGTCACAGCTGAAGAAGCTACTTGGATTAGAAGCGAAATGTCGTCAAAGAAAAACCGGAAAGTCCAGTTGCCTCTTGAAAAAGCACCTGAGAATCTCCTCCACAGACAAGGAAAAATAATTCTATACAAGGAAAGTAATACCGTTACCATGGCCATCCGAGCCCTCCATGGTCTTCAAAGTGGCCCTGGTTTGCTCCAGTTCAATCTGAGCAGATTTCAGCTGCATTTTCAGCTTGCTCACAATGGTTTCCATGTCTTCATTCTTCTCCCGGTAGTCATTCTTGATGATTTCTGCTTCCTCTGCAGCGAAAGAGAAACAAACCCAATCAAATCACGCTGTGCTTGTGTTATGCTATATCCATGGGAAATAAAACCCAACACGAATTCAGTTCAGGAGTAGGGAGACTCGCTGGGAAGTTAGCAGTTAGATGAAGGTTTAGAGACAATTAGATGTACTGGAATAGAATAGAATAGGAATAGAATAGAATAGGATAGAATAGAATAGAATAGAATAGAATAGAATAGAATAGAATAGAATAGAATAGAATAGAATAGAAAATATGGAATAGAATAGCATAGAATAGAATAGAGTAGAATAGAATAGAATAGAAGAGAATAGAATAGAATAGAATAGAATAGAATAGAATAGAATAGAATAGAATAGAATAGAATAGAATAGAATAGAATAGAATAGATTGGAATGAAATAAGAATAGAATGAAATAAGAATAGAATAGAATTAGAATTAGAATTAGAATTAGAATTAGAATTAGAATTAGAATTAGAATAGAATTGAATAGAATGAAATAATGATATG
>QLTV01004389.1:13434-23979 GCA_003457575.1 Thermophis baileyi
CTCTCTCTCTCTCTCTCTCTCTCTCTCTCTCTCTCTCTCTCACACACACACACACACACACACACACGCCACACACACACACACACACACACACACACACATTGGATCTTTCTTCCCTCCCGCCCCACCCACTGGAGGCCCCTGGATTCTCTCCCCAACCCCGCCTGGCCCATACAGGTACCACGCACGCGAGTGATGTAAAGTTGGCCATGCCCACTCAGTCACATGACACAGCCCAGCCACACCGACCCAGTCACATGACCACACAGCCATGCCCACCCTGTCACATGCCCACCCAGCCACGCCCACCAAGCCACGCCCACAGAACCGGTAGTAAAAAAATTTGAATCCCACCACTGATATAGGTACATTAACCATAGTACAGGTAGTCCTCGATTTCCAACACTTCATTTGGTGACCATTCAAAGTTACAATGGCACTGAAAAAAGTGACTTAGGACCGTTTTTCACACTTATGACCATTGCATAGGATCAAAGTTTGGATGCTTGCCAACTGACTCATATTTATGATGGTTGCAGTGTCCCGGGGTCATGTGATCCCCTTTTTCTCATATATAAAATACAAAATAACAAAAAAGTGGGGAAAGGTTACCAAAAGGAGAAAAGTTAAAAAGTGAGAAGAGAAAAAGAGAGGGAAGGGATAAACAAAGAAATGTAGAAAAAGAAAGACTTCTGACTTTCCTCAGTTCAAATATATAATCAGGTAATCTCTAAATTAAACATAACATAATCAATATCTAAGTTTAACAGCATATAAATAATTCTACAATCTTGCTTAACTCTAATTATCCAGTCATTAATTCAAAAATACTTATTCATCATTGTCAAGCAAGATTATAGAAATTATCTCTATTTTTAAAAATAAACCTAAATAAAATCTTAAAATAATCAAAGTAGTTAATTTCAATGTCTCCATCAATTCATTTTTCAGTACTCCCTTAATTATTTTCCTGGGAGTCATACCTGGAACAGTCAGGCATTTAGGAGCAATATCTTTATAGCAAAGCTTGTAAACTGCAGGAGATTTGTCTGGAGAGATAGCAGCAGCCCAACAGGTGGGAAGCAATAGAAGAGGAGTTTGTTGAAGCAGAAGAAAAGAGCATGGGTGAGCAAAAGGGCTTACCAGAGGCTGAGGAGAAGGCATCATCCAAGTAGACAGTTCATAATCCAATATTGTACAGTAACTTAAAAAAGACAACACAGAGATTTGGTCAGGAACATGCCAAAGTCAAAATGAAGCAGGAGACAAGATCAGGATTTCACAATGCACAAAGTCAGATGCAAACTTTGCTTCCAACAATGGAGGATAGTCCATGCACAGTTTAAATGCTTTCTCCACTTAGTGAACACAGGTGAGGCTTTGCTTGCTCAGTTGTTGCTAATGAGGCACTAAGCTTGCAGAATCAGCATTTTGCTGCTTATTCGTAAGATGTCTATGTGCAAGGGTGCAGGACTCTTAGACTGAGGGGCTCTGTCCTGCCTCTTAGAGCCTGGTTCTGAAGCCATAATACTACTGTATATAAACAGAAAGTACATACCACACTCATGTGCACTGATGATGTTACTTAGTCAGATAATGAAACATCTATCTGCATGCAAACAACCAAGTTTAAGGTGTACCAAGGACTCCACAGAATGGACAGTTTCAGGATATTGCAAAGCCAATGGCCACTTTGAGGAATCTTCCTAGGATCCTGAAACAAGGTTGAAAACTTGACTGAAAACAGGACTTCAGCTTAATGAACACTCTAAAAATCTGATTACAGATTTATCTACAGCTAGATCATTTGGTCATGCCAATGTGTGTGAAGAGTTTACAGTCTGATGGGGAGTTAACAGCTAAGCTTGTTATGCAAGGGCAAATAACAAAAATCTCAAGGAAAAACCATAAGATATATTTATATTTTTCTTTCTACAGTTTTTGACTTGAAGATCAGACCCACTAATTATAACTGTACTATAGACTAATAATATACCTTATGGTAAATTTATGTTCATTTCTTAACATATTGTAGAAGTATTTTCATTGCAGACTAAGAAAAACATTTTAATAATCTGTTCTTTGCATTCCACTTGTTTGAGTGCACTTGCTTCATGGAACACACAGTTGAACTCTGCTTCAAAAAAGAAAAGCCTTATATATACAGCTTACCAAAAATTAGTGATAACATTGAATGGCTTTGGGTTGCGGGGGGGGGGGCACCTAGGTTTCGTAATTTACTTTTTTGGTTCTGGATGGAATAGCCTTTCCTCAGACAAACCAGTCTGAGACAAACCAGTGCTCAATCTGGAGAACTTTCTGAACGCAGGACTCTTGCTCAAAGAGTAGGAGATACTTGTGGCTAGGAGGTTGCACAGTTTCAGGTTGCATAAGAGTTGCACCCAGTCCTGAGTCACAAGGCTCTATATTGAGTCATTTATGCGCTTGCCACCTCCCATATGGATTACTGTAATGTGCTTTACCATAAGGCTGCCCTTAAAGAGTACTTAGAAGTTTCAGCTGGTGCAAAATACAGTGGCATGGACAGTTTGGGGCATGCCTAAATCTGTGCATTTACATCTCTGCTCTGTAAACTGGATTAATTACCAAATAGTTTCTGGGTTCAGTTCAAGATGCTGGTGATAACCTATAAAGTCCTATATGGCATGAGGTTGGGTTATTTGAGGGAGTGCCTCTCCCCAGTGGCATCTACATATCCAACCAGTTCAATGAAAGAAGCTTGGTGTGAGTTCCATCCACCAGAGGCTGTCATCTGGCAAGAGCCAAGGAGGAAGTTATTTTCTGCTGCTGCACCCACCCTACGCAATATTATTCCCTCTAGGAGTTCCAGAGGAGAAATGGAAAACTGAAGTCAGCTCTGAAAAGCGGAGCTGATGTTCATTATAAAATGAAAAGCTGGCAAGTAGACCCGCTCTTTGATAATTCCTCTCCTGACAAGTGTTCTAGACAGCTGTTTCTTGCCAGGTGATCACTAAGGAGGAGGGGGTGGTAGGGAACAATTCCCAGTCCCCTGCCATAAAGATAAAAGCTTTTTATTGTGAACAGTCAACATTTTCACTAAATATCTCACAGGTGTACTCAACAGGGTGAACTGCAGATTGGGCCATCTTAAAAGTGCAGCTCATTTTAAAGATATTGTTATTTTTATATCAGCTGTTTACCTGTTTGTTTGACTGAATAAATCTATCCCGCAATGACTCTTTCACATTTCTCTTTATCTCTGCAGTAACCCACCCTGGGCACCCTCAGGGTCAATCTCTTCTGTGGGCCTAATTCTGAGGTAATGGCAGCTGTGCTGAATAGCAAGTGGCCAACTCAGTCTCCTTGTTTCCACCCTCACCCCCACTAGATACTGGTTTCTCCGCACCAGCTTTCTAGGAAATCAGGAAAAGATTGACAAGAAAATTCTTACCTTGCCCTGGGTGTGGCTAAGTACGAAAAAGGGAAATGAAACAAAAACTTTGGGAGTCTGTAGCTCAGTCCAGCTGTGGCAAGTGATAGAAGGTCACTGGTCAACTGCAGAATTTAAAGAAAAATCAACTTTATTAAAGAATACAGTTCTATACACACACAATATACACACAACACACAAACCAACATGTGGTTTAGACACAAAGAAGCTTAACACAATTCTAACTAGAGCTAGAGCTAGAGATATGAGATGTGGTGGCACCAGAGGTGGGTTCCTACCTGTTTGGACCGGTTCTATAGAACAGTTAGTAACATCGCGGCGTGGGTCGCTGGAACCGGTAGCGACCCACGCCTGCCACCACCCCCCAAGCCGGTTCTCTCGGCAGCGCCATAGGCGGCGCCATCTTGTTTTTTGCTTCTGTGCATGCGCAGAAGCTTTTTTAAGCTCTGCACATGCGCAAAGCACCCACGCACCCACGCAGCGCATCACTGAGCGAACCGGCAGCGAAGAAAAGCAGAACCCACCCCTGGATGGCACAGTGGTTAGAATGCAGTTCTGCTGACTGCCGGCTGCCTGCAATTTGGCAGATTGAATCTCACCAGGCTCAAGGTTGACTCAGCCTTCCATCCTTCCTAGGTCGGTAAAATGAGGACTCAGATTGTTAGGGGCAATAGGCTGACTCTGTAAACCTCTTAGAGAGGGCTGTAAAGCACTGTAAAGCGGTATATAAGTTTAAGTGCTATTGCTATTGCTAAATAACTTTCAAGGTAAGCCCTCACTCAGAACTCCCACTAACTCCCTCAAAAAGCCACCCAAAACTCTTCCCGCCAAAACTTGACAGAACCCCTTTCTTTTCCTCTATTGGCTGTCAGGGATCAGCTGACTCAGGCTGGCAGGTGATTTAAAGGTCAGGTCCTCCTGACCACACCTGCCTTGCTCCCTTTCTCTGGTCCCAACCCGATAGGCATTTTTCTCTTCCATGGATGCTGCTCTCTATTTCCTCCTTTGGTTACCATTTGCCTACCACTGCTTCCTGTTTCCCTAGGGTAACCTCTCAGTTTCTGCTTTTTAACTCTTTAGTTGCTTTAATTACTCGCGAGCTGCCTTTCCTTATCTCCTGTTGCAGGGAGAGAACCTCCTCCCCCTCTTCCTCTTCTTCCCATTTGCCTGACTGAATTTCTGCCCTGCAGACATCACCATTCATTCATTCCTTTCATATCCTCCTTGCATTTCAGTTTTATTTCCCTCATTTCTACATCCTGACTCTTGAGACAAAAGCTTGTCTCATTCTAGAACTCCCAACCCTAAACTCCCTACCTCCTCAGGTCCTTTTCCTCCTAATTCCCACAGTAACACTCATCTTCTAAGCTCTAATTACAGCTCCAAATCTTTGCTGGCAAATTTTACATGTATTTCAACATTCTAGAATGTTCCCAACAGTTTTTATTTTATTAAGTAAAATAAAAATTGCAAAATAATTTGGTCCGGGTGCAATAATTGCAAAAATTATAGCACCTGGACCAAACCCAAGAGGTACAACTTCTATACAATGATTTGATAAGTGAATCTTTGTAACCATTGCAATGGTTTGTAACCTGCATGATATTGTCATCTAACTATTTTGGTGAGATGAACAACTTTTCTGAAGAAGGTTTGCTTGCCTGAGATTGGTCAGTCAGTAAGCTGATTACAGCCTTCCACTTTTATAAGAAGACCCTGTCAGGTTGATATTTGGTTGTATAGAAAGACAGCATTTGAAGACACAGTCTTTGTTTTGTGTTTCCCACCAAAGAATATTTTCCCAGATAGAGCCATATGCGCCAATCATAGAGATTGTGATGAAAATTATTACTTGTTATTTATTTGTCCCTTTGATTCTTTGGTATTTATCAGGGATTTCATACAACTTGCCTTCCTTTGCCCCTGCATTCCTTTGTCTTGAATGTTTTTCTTTAGAACAGAGATGAGTCACCCCTTTTAATGTAGTCTGATTATAGTCTGATTCTTTATTCCTACAATAAGGAAATCCTTGGAAACGTTTTCACTGGCTACTGTGCAGATGCACAATCTATATCTGTGAATTCAGAAATGATCATTCAAAAAACCACAATTCCTGTAAGGTTTTTTTATTTATTTCTTTTAAGTGGTGTAGGGTTTCCTGCCTAAGCAGGGGGTTGGACTAGAAGACCTCCAAGGTCTCTTCCAACTCTGTTATTCTGTTCTGTTCAAATGCGCTAGTGTAATTTAACAAAAGAACAAGAAAAACTTAATAAAACACTGATAGTACAATAAAATATATATATATACACAATAGTGACTAAAATAAATTAGATTTTAAGAGGGGAAGAAGTAAAAAATCTAAATAATATTAATATAAAAGTAGGTCACTCTTTTAACAGATAATTAAATCTAGAACATGAAGACACATTCTATTGTGCTGCATCACTGTTCAATGAATATACAACAGTGCTGCTAATATCTACAATAATTACAGTAACTTATTCTTCCTGCTGACCATGTTTAGCTGACCATATTTAGCTGTTTAGTGTGCTCTGTTCTCAGGAGAAACAGATTTGAATTCAGCAGAGTCCTCAGGAGGGGTAGGGTGGGTGGTCAGAATCAGTAGTGGGTTCTAAAACCCTTTACTACCGGTTCGCGCGTGCGCGTACGTGATGCTTCTGCGCATGCGCAGAAGCATCCCGGGCAGGTGGGCGGAGCCTCCCGCCGCCACCACTACCGGTTCTAAGAACCAGGCCGAACTGGGAGCAACCCACCGCTGGTCAGAATGATAAAAACCAGAGTTGCATTATTAACATAAGCTCCACATCATTTCTATGCATATTGCAACCTTGCATGCATACTCACAAGGTCATGATGATGTGACACTGTTTGTCATTAAAAGAGCAAGATCCTGTGGACCCTGCTATTTGAATTCTATTGAACTGGCAGCTTAATTTACACAATTCCAGTATCTTTCATACAGTTCCTAGTAAGTTTGTCACTTTGTAGCAAGAGCAAATTAAAAGGTTAGTGGACTCAAGTCCAGTAGAAATGCAAATGAAGATCTTCTCAGTTTAAAATAGATACTTGTTGCTGAGTATGGGGATGAGACATAAAGAAATGGCAAGGTAAAAAGCAGGAATTAATATTTCTGGGCTATGGACCTTATTGAGAATCTGGTGAAACCTACATACCATTTCTCAGAAAAATGTATTTAAATGCCAAAAATAGCAGAAATGTAATATAGTAATATATGTGTTTCTTTATAAACCCATCTGATAATTTCAGATAGTGAGGTTTGTTGAAGTTAACATATATTTATGGAGTCTAGTGGCCATGCATTACTTTATTGCCTACAACTGATATTGAATGAAAAGCTAGATCTCAGTTTCAATAGTGAAAATACAGTTCTATCTTTTTTCCCATCCAAGGGAAACAGGTGGACCTGTTCCTACCAGGTTATAAACCTCTGGTAAACTGAATTGTGATTTTCAACTGCTCTGAAGCTTGGTGTTCACGTCTTTTTTATTTAATTTAATTTATTATTAAATTTATCTGTAAAAGAGAAATTAAAGAGAAATTAAATTTATCTAATTGCCTCTCTAACTACTGAGTAATGTTTAATGCAGGATTTCCTAAATATCCAGTCCCTGTAATAAACTCTGGAATCTCTTTGAAGCTAGACATATGCAAAATAACACAAGGCAATCAGAATAGAACACAATGTCCCCAAAGGCTGGATTTTCTATTGCAGGAGGCAGCTGCGATTCTCTCTTGGAAAAACATTTCTTTCTGACTCCCAAGAATATAAATTGTGTGAATGTTGTAGACCTTACTGCATCAGGGTTTCCTAATTTTACATATGTGGTTGATTTGATTGATTTGGCTGGCTGGAAAGTGATTGTTGACCAAAATATGGATTTTTATCTGGGACAAACTATAGAATGTGATTCCCATGGAAGGATGGTGTCAATGTGAGAGGAATGAAAAGAATATTATAATAAACTTACTTGTCCTTAACTGGATAAACAATTCAATCTTGCCTGGAATGAGTTAGGATGAGTTATTCCTGTGAAACGAAATGGATTATTTTCTGACTTATGAAACCCAGATTTTGCTGATCATAGAAAAGCTAATGGAAGATTACCAGGGAATCCTCAGGGCTGGATCCCAACTGGATATCCCAACTGGATATTCAAACACATCCAGATGAATTCAATAGCAAATCATTCAATATTGTTGTAAGAAAACCCATAAACAAAAAAACAACCCTCTTGAGTCTGATTTACAAAGCAAAATAAGTGTTTGTTTAAGTTCATAAGCAAGAAGGCATTACCCATTGCTATTTCTAAATGCATTCCTTCTAAAGGAATATGCAACACAAGTAATAATACTTGTAGCAATTAGGATCTACTCAGCAAAATTACAAACATTACTCCATTATCTTACTTCTTATCAACATGCAAAACCACATTCTTTCCCAGAAACAGGTTAGAGCTATATTTTTTCTTACTGTTGTATAAAATAGGAAGCGAACTTTGAGATTAAAGTGCCAATAATAGTAACAGTGTGATTACAATAGATCCAGTTTGATCTAGTGATTAAGGCACCAGGCTAGAAATCAGGAGATTGTGAGTTCTAGTCCCCCCCTTTAGGCATGAAAGCTAGCTGGGTGACTTAGGGCCAGTCCAGTGGTGGGTTGCTCCCGGTTCGGCCCGGTTCTTAGAACCGGTAGCGGCGGTGGCGGGAGGCTCCGCCCACCCACCAGGGACACTTCTGCGCATGCGCAGAAGCATCATGTGCACACT
This sequence comes from Thermophis baileyi, assembly GCA_003457575.1. Lineage (NCBI taxonomy): Eukaryota > Metazoa > Chordata > Lepidosauria > Squamata > Dipsadidae > Thermophis > Thermophis baileyi. The sequence continues at coordinate 21,676 of QLTV01004389.1, forward strand.
CGAGCGCGCACGCAAACCAGTAGTAAAGGGTTTTAGAACCCACTACTGGGCCAGTCACTTTCTCACAGACCAACTCACCTCATACAGTAAGTGAAGAAGGATTATTAAATACGTTCTCCACCTTTTGAAAGCATGCAAATGCAAGTAGATAAATAGTTACCACCTTGGTGAGACGGTAACAGTGTTCTGTGTGCTTTAGCATATACAAGAGCCGAGGTGGCGCAGTGGTTAGAGTGCAGCACTGCAGGCTACTTCAGCTGACTGCTAGCTGCAGTTCGGCGGTTCAAATCTCACCGGCTCAAGGTTGACTCAGCCTTCCATCCTTCTGAGGTGGGTAAAATGAGGACCCAGATTGTTGGGGGCAATATGCTAACTCTGTAAACCGCTTAGAGAGGGCTGTAAAGCACTATGAAGCGGTATATAAGTCTAACTGCTATTGCTATTGCTACACATGCTGGCCACATGATCACAGAAGCGTCTTCAGACAATGCTGGCTCCCTCAGCTAGGAAGCGGAAAAGAGCACCGCCCCCTAGAATTGGACACAACTGAGCAGGGGAAACCACATTCTTGCAGACTATGCTGCATATCCTCTATTTTATTTTATTTATTTTATCTCACCTTATTAAATAAATACAGTAAAACAGAGAATATGCAGCATAGTCTGCAATTTCCTATAACAGCTCCTTACACATTAAAATAAAATAAAATAAAATAAAGGTTTTCCTTGCTCAGTTGTGTCCAACTCTAGAGGCAGTGCTCATCTCTGTTTCCTAGCTGAGGGAGCCAGCATTGTCTGAAGACGCTTCCGTGGTCATGCGGCCAGCATGAGTATATGCCAAAGCACACAAAATGCTGTTACCATCTCACCAAAGTGGTACCTATATATCTTCTTGCATTTGCATTCTTTCGAACTGCTAGATTGGTAGGAGCTGGGGCAAGAACAGGAGCTCACCCCATTACGTGGCACTTGGGTCTCAAACAAGTCCACCCTCTTAACCACTAGGCCACCGCACCCCCTATATCAGTGATGGTGAACCTTTTTTCCCTCGGGTGCCGAAAGCATGCACGCTATTGTGCGCGTGTGCCCACACCCATAATTTAATGCCCCCCACGCACCCCGCACCCCTGCGCATGTGACCCCCCCCATGCACTGCCCCGCTCCCCACGCATGCACGCACGACCACCACTCCCCCCTTTCCCGACTTCTGCTGGGCCCGCTAGGCCTGTTTTTCGCCCTCCCCCGGCTCCAGAGGCTTCCCTGGAGCCTGGGGAAGGCGAAAACGGCCTCCCCTGCCCCCCCGGAGGCCCTCCAGAGGCCAGAAATGGCCCATTTTCCGACTTCTGGTGGGCCCGGTAGGCCCATTTTTCGCCCTCCTCAAGCCCTCCAGAGGCTTTCTTGGAGCCTGGGGAGGGTGAAAACGGCCTCCCCTGTCCCCCGGAGGCCCTCCGAAGGCCGAAAACGCCTTCCCAGAGCCTCCGTGTGAGCCGAAAATCAGCTGGCCGGCGCGCACATGAGCTAGGGCAATGGTTCGCATGCCGGCAGATATGGCTCCGAATGCCATAGGTTCGCCATCACGGCCCTATATCTTACACATACTCATTTTTAATTTAAAGGCACAAAACTTTCTAACAAAAAAGTCAAGTTTACTTCAATATTGTTGCCACAAGAATTGCAAGGACAGATCCGTGAAATCACTACGAGTCAAATTCTAATTAAGGAAGATTTGACTTTACTAAAAGATGTTTTAATAGTGTTGTCCAGGCAGCTGTAGTCATACTTAAGCAATGTCTTTTTAAATTGAGATATAATTGCATGTGGAAGCCAAATATGCAATTTTTAAAATTATATATTTAACCCAAATATATATGTTACTGTATTCCAGGTGTCTGATCCATTCTTCCTGCTTTGTGGGACTTTGATGGGACAGATTATCATTACCATAATATACTATGAAATGGTACTTATGGAACTCAAATATGTAAGAATTTTACCTTTTTAAGTAAAATATGGTTAACCACTGAGATATAGTAAGTTTGAAAACTTTTTTGAATTATAAATGATAATCTCATTATAAAATGAGAATGAAATAAAGTAAACTGGCTTTCCATCTTTTCTTGCTAGATGTTCTAACAGCATATATAGCCAATACCATGCATTTTCTTCCTGCTTTCTTTCTTCTTCTGTAGGAGGTATAGACCGCAAACTGTCACTTACCAGTCACAATATAGGAGCTTAGATACTGTTATGTTATCTGGGCTGAGTCCTGAATCAGAAATGTGAGTTATTGTGAATGCTTGGTGTT
>QLTV01004389.1:24460-39130 GCA_003457575.1 Thermophis baileyi
GTTCTTTGTTCTTTAATCCATGTGCAGGTCTTTCTATCTTGTCTTGTAATGCCAAGCATGTCTCTTTCCATGGCTCTTTGAGCCACTCATAACTTTTGTATCGATTGTGAGCTTAGTGTCCATGTTTCACTGGCATGTGTTAGAGCAGGTAGCACACACTGAATGAAAACTTTTCTCTTCAGGCATAAGGGGAGGTTCTTGAAAATTATCCTTAGCTTGCCGAATGCCTGCCAACCACATTTAACACGCCATTCAATTTCCTTTATTGTATCACCTTCCATTAAGATCTGTTAGGCAAGGTATATGTAGTGGTCTACTATATCTAATTCTTCTCCAGATATAAAATTATTTCTTTCTTTAGTGAATTTATTAAACATAATCTGGCTCTTTTTCAGGTTTATTTTTAAGTCAAATGGTTCTCCTGCTTTTGGCAGCTCTTGTATGAGTCTTTGTAGCTCTTCTGGGTCTTGTGGGAAGAGAACAACATCATCTGCAAATCTTAAGTTATTTAAATAGATTTTTATTCCATCTTTTGCCGAATCTAGTTTGTGAAATACTTCTTCAAGGCAGGTTGAGAAAAGGATAGGTGATATTGTATCGCCTTGTCATATACCTTGTTCTATATTGATTTGCATTTTAAGATCATGAAGGCAAATTGTTGCCATTGTTTTTTCATATATTGATTGTAATACGTTTATGTAAGCAGTGTCTATGCCTTGGTTGAGCAATGCCTTAATTATTGCTTGCTGGAATACTGAGTCAAACGCCTTTTTGTGGTCAATGAAAGCCATGCATAGAGAGATGGTGTACTCGTTGTGCCTTTCAATGACTTGCTGAACAATCTGGATGTGATCCATTGCACTGTAGCCACTTCTGAACCCTGCCTGCTCTTTTGGCTGTGCATCATTTAATGTTCTCAATATTCTTTTTGCTATTATCTTGGTGAAAATCTTGTAGATGACTGAAAGAAGGCTTGTTGGGCAATAGTTCTTTAAATCATCTTGAGCCCCTTTCTGTGTATAAGAATCACTTCAGCATTTTTCCATGCATCATGTATATTTTCTTCTCTGAGGCATCTTAAGTATAGTTTTGCTGATATCTTGTGTAAACTGTGATCACCAGCTTTCAGCATTTCAACTGTAACACAGTCATTTCCTGAAGCTTTACCATTTTTGATTGATTTTATGGCCCTTGATACTTCCTCCACTAGGATATCTGGCATTTCCTCTTTCATGGGTGTTGTTACTTTTGAGTGGTCTTGATCTTTGTATAGCTCTGAATAGAATTTTCCAATTATTTCTAACATTTTCTGTCTTGTTCTACATAGAGAGCCATCTTCATGTTTTAGTGCAAAAACCTTCTTTCTTGTATTTATAAGCTTGCATTTTGCTCTATTAATCCCTTCGTTTTCTTCAATTGCCTTTTTCACAAGCTTCATGTTAAACTGACGTGTTTCTCCTTGGATACATTTTCTTATGGTTTTGCAATGTTCAACGTGCTCCAGTTTATTATTGAAACTTCCGGTATTCTTCATTGTCAGTCGTATTTTCATTAAATTGTTATTGTTTTTGAATTATAAATGATAATCTCATTATAAAATGAGAATGAAATAAAGTAAACTGGCTTTCTCCATCTTTTCTTGCTAGATGTTCTAACAGCATATCTAGCCAATACCACACATTTTCTTCTTGCTTTCTTTCTTCTTCTGTCATTATATAGGAGCTTAGATACTGTTATGTTATCTGGGCTGAGTCCTGAATCAGAGATAGTTTTCAATAATCTCTGAAATATATTCAGTTTTGTATGTCTTACTGTTGGCATATCCAGAAAGTAAATTCTAACTGAAGATTAAGCATAATCAAAGATGATGTTTACCTGAAAGAATATATCATCATAATCAAATTGCCATTTATACTCAGTGGAAAGTATTTTCTTTAGTTTGTCAGAAATTTCTAACCATTGCTTTTGAATGATACTTATGATTCTTTACTAATGCTGCAGCTCAGTTGCCTGCCATAGAGTGATCTATATATACATTACTTAGTTATTTCACTGTCTGAAAACATTCTGCTTACCAGTTTATTGAAACTGTTATTCACAGCAGCTGTCCAGCTATGCTCCCCGTGGAAGCAGTGTTGTATTTTACTGAGTTGTGTGACTGAATCCTAAGGTCATTAGTGCTCAGGAGGATTTTGAAGTATTTTAGCTTTCCACATTTCTCCAGGAGCAGGCCTGTTCAAAAAATGAGATGAGGTTTGTTTGTTTGTTCAATTTCTATCTGAGCTACCCATCTCAGCAAACAACTCTGGGTGCCTCACAATTCAAATACATATATTGCAATTAAAATCTTGAAAACATTTTAAAACAATAAAAAACATTAAAATGTGTAATTCAAGTATCTACAAAGCAAAACATCTGGCCTGTTAACAATAAAGCCAGAATTCTATTCTAGCAAGACTTGTAACTATAAATCCATACTGACTTTCTTTGGGGGATTACTGCATTGTTCAAGGTACTTAGTGATAATTACTGTGCAAAGTGTCTGGCCTGTAGCTCCCTGGATCCTTTTATTTTCTTTTTTTTCTTTTTTTTAAAGTTGGGATATTTGATTGCTTCCAGTCATTTGGAATTCGCCATTCTTCAGGATTTCCCAAAGATAATACCTAAACATTACCCAGATCTTCATTTTGCTCTTCAAATCTAGATATTTGTTCTAGAAGACTGAGTCAAAATATGAGTTGATTCAACCTGCTCTTTTGTTAGCATTTTTCTGTCTTCACTGAGCACCTGTTATGCCAGCTCTTCTCTCTTCCTTTTATTCTAAACCCATCTAAAATATATCATTACCCTCATTATCCTTCATCAACCTCAGCTCATTCTGGCTAGATGTATGAATTTTGTTCTTGTGAGCTGGTCCACTTTCCACCTAGTACATTTGTCTTTTCTTGTTTTCAGATATTTACTAACCTTGTTATGTAGTCATATTTTCTTTTTCCATAATCCCCCCCCCCTTTTTCCCCTTTTTGGAATGGTTTGTTTTATCTCCTTTTTCAGGAAGACCCAACTATCTTGAGTTCTTTTCCCATTAGCTTTTCCAGACACATAAATGTAGTTATCATTTTTTCTAGGGTTTAAATGTAGGCAAGTTATAGGAAAGATAGAGGTTTATTCCTGCAATAAAACATGCCATTTGAAATAACCCAGTGCTAGTAACAATCTTAATAATTTACATACTCATAGAAAGGTACTCATATGAAAAAGTTGAAAGCAGTGCAAAAATCCAATACTTCAGTGTCCTCAAGAGAGAGTGATCCAGTGTCTCTCTAATGTAGGAAGTTAGCACCCACCCCTCTCCTAGAAAAATGAAATATTCTAGGAAATACTAAAAAGGCAGAATATTATATTTCCCTGGATGAGAAATGGAGAAACATGTTTTTTAGGCAGGAAACAGACTCACTCTTAATAGCCCCCACCCTCTTCAATAGCCCACAGCAGATGTCCGCACTTAAGAGATAAAGAGATAGATTTTTCCCAAGATCCAACAAAGGTAGGATTATCCATCTACCCATCTAGCAACAGAACTCATCGCATGGCACCTAGGAAGATTACATCAGCCAGCAAGGCTCAACCAAGCCTGGGAGACAGACAGCCTACAAAGTTAGCTAAGACCCCCGCCCCATGGGAGTCTGACCACCAATCAGAGTGCATTTCTTACACAGGAACAGGAAGCTCTAGGGTGGGGCCCAGAGAGGGCATAAAACCAGGGCACTCTCAGCATGCCTTCCCTTTTTCTGCCCATGGCTCAAGCCATGTGAACCTGTCCACCATTAAAACCATCTTTCCAAACAGCCTCCATGTTTCCAGTGTCTTTTTCCCCACTTGGAACTGAACCCAAAAGGATATTTCTTCCAACACTAAATTATTTCCAGTGGAGGAAACTTACCACCTCCTGAGGAAGGAAGAAATATGGATCCATAGTTAAACAGGTTTTATTGTAAGGACATTCTTCCTGATGTCCAATCAAAATATGCTTCCTTATAATTTAAAATCATTATTTTATGTCTTGTCTTCTGGAATATCATTGAGCAAGTCTACCCTGTCTCCTAAATGACAGCTCCTTACATAACATTCAGATAGTCATCATGTCTACTCACAACTTTTCCAGGTTAATATTCAACACCTTTTCATATATTCTTTTCTTCTAAGCCATTTATGATCTTATTTGTGATTTGATTTGATTTGATTTGATTTGATTTGATTTGATTTGATTTGATTTGATTTGATTTGATTTGATTTGATTTGATTTGATTTGATTTGATTTGATTTGATTTGATTTGATTTGATTTGATTTGAATGTTATGGCCATCCATCCCACCTAAACAACTTTGGCCAACTTACAATAGATAAAAACATCAATCCAACAACAATAAATAAAAAATCAATATATAAAATTACAGTTAGTTAGTTGACTTGCAAACATTTGTTTAGTGACTATTTGAAGTTACAACACCGAAAAAGTGAGTTATGACTGTTTTTCACACTTACAACTGTTGTAGCATCCCCAAGGTCACGTGATTAAAATAGAGATGCTTAGCAGCTGGCATGTATTTATGAAGATTGAAGTGTCCTGGGGTCATGTGATCACCTTTTGCAATGTTTTGACAAGCCAAGTCAATCGGGAAGCCAAGTTCACTTAACAACTGTATTACTAACTTGAAATGATTCACTTAACAACAGTGGTGAAAAAGTCATAAAATATGGCAAGACTCACTTAACAACTGTCTGGGTTAACAACAGAAATTTTAGGCTCAATAATGGCCATACGTCGAGGACTACCTGTATCAATAATCACTTTAAAACAAAAATAACTATTGTCAGCAGCAGAATCCATTCCTGTGTCAGCTCCACATATCCAGTATAACAGCACTCCACCATGCTGGACCGCTAAGCATGGCAGCAGAGCCATATTTTCAGGGCTTTCCTAAAGGCCAGGAAGGTTGAGCCAATCTAAGTTCCAGGGAACTGATGTTCCAAAGGACAGGTACAACAGCAGAAAAGGCTCTCTTCCAGAAATTAATTGCTGGCCTCCAGATATACTTCCATTTATCTGGGTCCCTTTTAAAACAAAATGTGCAGTACTGGATATAACATTCTATATATAGTTTAACCAATGCAGAATAAAGAGGAATGATTACTTATCTTGATCCTAACACCATCATTCTCTTGAAGTTACCTTTTTGCTGCTATATTTCACTGTTTGCTTTTCTTCAAGCAAAGTGTAATATCTGCAAATCCTTTCATGCTCTCTGAAGCCCACCAGGTCTCCATCAACTTTTAATGCCATTTTTCCCCCCTATTCATATAAAGGACTTTCATTTCTTGTTGAAATTCAGCTTGCTGAAAATAATTCTTGTCCATTGTTTCATCTTGTCAAGATTGCTCCTGAATCCTGATATTGTCCTGAATCCTGATATTGTCCTGAATCCTGATATTGTCCTATATACTATTGCTATCCTCCACCTCACATTCTACATTTATGTTAGCTGTAAATCTGATACACATATTTTCTAATCCCTCATCCAAGTCATGAATAAAAATACAGAACAACATGAGCCTAGATCCAAGCTCTGTTGTACACAGTTTACCCTTCCCTCCAGCTTGAAACATTGTCATACATCAGGGGTGTCAAACTCAAGGCCCACGGGCCAGATTTGGCCCACGAGGAGGTTAGATCTGGCCCGTGAGGCCAGCCTGGAAACAGCGAGGGACCGGCCCCTGCTGCCTCAGCCTGGCCCAGCTGGGCGCTCCCTCTGGGCATGCGCAGCTTATTCGTCTCGTCATGCCTCACCCCACCCCTCCCGGCCTTGCCCCGCCTGGCCTTGCTCTGCCCCTCCCAGCCATGCCTTGTCACTCCTGGCCTTGACTCTCCTCGCCTGGCCTTGCCTGGTCTCACTTCGCTTCATCTTGAGGGGGCAGCGGCAGCAGCAAAAGCTTTGAGGAGGAGGTAAGCGCAGCCGGGCACCCCCTTGGGGAAGCGGGGCTGGGAAGGGTGCCTGGGGGAGGTGACAGGCAAAGGCTGCTCGTGCACGGCTGTTTCTGATGCCTGGGGGGACTGGCAGGGCATCGGTGCTTGTGTGCAGCTGGGGAGGGTGCCTGGGGGGTCAAACGGTGCTGGGGCATGGTGGGTGGGGCAGCTGAACTGCATTAACTGCAATGGGGAGGGGGAGTGAAAATAGGAAGCCACCATGGGCAATGGGAGGCAGCAAATTTATCTGCGTGACCGCCTTCTCCCACACTCCTCCCAACGACCAGTGAGGTCGCACAGGGTCGGCCTTCTTCAGGTCCCGTCAGCCAGACAGTGTCGGATGGCGGGTCCGCGGGGGAGGGCCTTCTCTGTAGCCGCACCGACTCTATGGAACCAACTTCCCCCCAAGATCTGTACTACCCCCACCTTACTGGCTTTCTGTAAAGCCGTTAAGAACTGGCTTTTCCGGCAGGCCTGGGGCCAATAACCGATGGATTGGGCCATGTATGTATGTGTAAATGTTTTATTGATATATTTTTAAATTGTACTTATCATGTTTTTTATTGGTGTTTTTTTATTCATATGTTGTGAGCCGCCCAGAGTCCTTCGGGAGTTGGGCGGCATACAAATTTTATTAATAAATAAATAAATAAATAAATAAATAATAAGTAATGATATTTAATTGCTGCATTTTAGACACCCCCCCAGGCACCCTCCCCAGCCATGTGCAAGCACCGATGCCCCACCCGCCCTCTCTGCATCAAAAACAGCGGAGGGCAACACAGGAGCGCGGGGCAGCAAAATACACCCATGGACAAGGGCGTCTGTGTCCTGTGGAGGCCCTCCAGCTCCCATTGTCAGGCAGGCAGGATCAGGTGTGGGGTGGCAGGCCAACTGCCCATTCAGTGTCAGGCAGGCAGGATCAGGCAGTTGGCCTGCCATGCCCCCCTCGCCAGAAGCCTCGCGTGCGCTCACATTTGTGAACCGGTAGGGAAGGTAAGTGAATCCCACCTCTGCTGGTGACCCAAGTGAGGCTATAACAGCCCTCTCATGGTGCCTGGAGCCTGTGGGGTTTGGGATGGGGAAAACAGGCTTTGACCAAACCCTAGTAAGACCAAGTGTTTTGGGGTATGTGTAACTTTGGGAACCAGGATTTTGACATCTTTGGTTCTGAGTGGGGTTGTACTGCACCTGACAGACACATGGTGCAACCTGGGGGTTCTCTTGGATTTAAGAGTCCTACTCAAAGAGCAGGTGGCAATCATGGCTAGGAGAGCTTTTGCAGAACTTCATGCTGTGTGCCAGTGGCTCCCTTTCCTGGATAGTGAGTCCCTGCACTCAGTCACTCAAGCCCTGGCCATCTAACATCTGGACTATTGCAACATGCTCTACATGGAACTACCCTTGAAGAGTTGGAAGCTTTGGAAGCTTCAGCTGGCATAGAATGTAACCATGCAAACAGTTCTTGGGATACTAGGATGGCCTATCTTACATTACTGTTGCACGAGCTGCACAGATTGCCAGTTTGTTTCTGGGTCCAATTCAAGATGGATTGAATTTGATCCATCTTGAATTGGTCCAGCTATCACTTTGAAAGCCCTTTATGGCATGGCTCCATGCTACCTGAGGAACTGTTTCACCACAATGGGATTTGGTGACCACAGCAGGACCTGATCATCAGGCCTTGCCCAGTTCTCTACCCTGATGAGTGGGATTATGCTCACTGATGTTTGGGCCAGTCTTGGCTCCTCAGGTGAGTGGGAATTCTGGCAGGAGACACAAAGGTGGAATGCCTAGTAAGTGGAGATTTGTTTGCAATATTTGTAAGGTGCCAAGTTCCTCAGGGTTTAGAACCCATTTTTCACTTTTCATTTTCATGTGTGTTAAATATTACTCCAGCTAGGTGATTTACTTCAGGTGGCAGTCCTGAAGGTGGTAGGTGGTTGGGGTGAGAATTACACTTAAGCAACTAACAGGTGGATAAGTACCCTATGGCCATCCTTTTGTGGATGCTGGGAGTTACAGTGGGAGTAATTGGTGTAGTGGATGTACCCTCATTTGCCTGGACCCAGATGCCAGGCCTAGTATATACTGCCTTATATGTCTGGTTTAACTGGCAAAAGAACCACACTACTGGGGGCCAGAAGGGTTCTGGCTGTAGAGTACTCAGAGTGTACAGGGGTTTCTCACTGAGAACACAGCTTTTAGTGCAAGGCAGCTATGTTTCTGACTGTGTATGACGTGATTGGATGTGAGTTATTGTGAATGCTTGGTGATGACTCCCCACCTTATTATATCCAGCCGTGACCAGGCCTGTGCACTCAACACTGTTCAAGACACTTCCATCCCCTTGCTAGGCTTCAGCTGTTGACCAAAGAAAGTGGATCAGAGACAGGCCAGTGAGCACAGCATAAGAATGTGTGAATTTTGTTTTCCTTGCTTGTTCTGGTTTTATGTTGTAGTATTACATATTATTTTGCTTAGTTATGGTATATATTTTCACCTACTTTTGTGAAATCTAGGTGTTGGGGACTTTTGTTTGATTGGGCCTGTTATTACCATGGATGGAAGACATAATGTGTGAAGCCTGTGAATATTGTTGTTGCTGCTGGTGGTGCTATTGTTGTTATTGTTCTGACTATTGTTCATCATCTTCTTCTTCTTTTTAGCCATTGTCTATCCACAAGCATGTATCTTTCCATGGCTCTTTGAGCCACTCATAACTTTTGTATCGATTGTGAGGTTAGTGTCCATGTTTCACTGGCATATGTTAGAGCAGGAACACACATTGAAAGAAAACTTTTCTCTTCAGGCATAAGGGGAGGTTCTTGAAAATTATCCTTAGCTTGCCGAATGCCTGCCAACCACATTTAACACGCCATTCAATTTCCTTTATTGTATCACCTTCCATTAAGATCTGTTAGGCAAGGTATATGTAGTGGTCTACTATATCTAATTCTTCTCCAGATATAAAAAAAATTTCTTACTTTCATGAATTTATTAAACATAATCTGACTCTTGTTCAGGTTTATTTTTAAGTCAAATGGTTCTCCTGCTTTTGGCAGCTCTTGTATGAGTCTTTGTAGCTCTTCTGGGTCTTGTGAGAGGAGAACAACATCATCTGCAAATCTTAAGTTATTTAAATAGATTTTTATTCCATCTTTTGCCGAATCTAGTTTGTGAAATACTTCTTCAAGGCAGGCTGAGAAAAGGATAGGTGATATTGTATTGCCTTTTCATATACCTTGTTCTATATTGATTTGCATTTTAAGATCATGAAGGCAAATTGTTGCCATTGTTTTTTCATATATTGATTGTACTAAGTTTATGTAAGCAGTGTCTATGCCTTGGTTGAGCAATGCCTTAATTATTGCTTGCTGGAATATTGAGTCAAACGCCTTTTTGTGGTCAATGAAAGCCATGCATAGAGAGATGGTGTACTCGTTGTGCCTTTCAATGACTTGCTGAACAACCTGGATGTGATCCATTGCGCTATAGCCACTTCTGAACCCTGCCTGCTCTTTTGGCTGTGCATCATTTAATGTAAACCTTGTAGATGACTGAAAGAAGGCTTATTGGGCAATAGTTCTTTAAATCATCTTGGGCCCCTTTCTGTGTATAAGAATCACTTCAGCATTTTTCCATGCATCGGGTATATTTTCTTCTCTGAGGCATCTTGAGTATAGTTTTGCTGATATCTTGTGTAAACTGTGATCACCAGCTTTCAGCATTTCAACTGTAACACAGTCATTTCCTGAAGCTTTACCATTTTTGATTGATTTTATGGCCCTTGATATTTCCTCCACTAGGATATCTGGCATTTCCTCTTTCATGGGTGTTGTTACTTTTGAGTGGTCTTGATCTTTGTATAGCTCTGAATAGAATTTTCCAATTATTTCTAACATTTTCTGTCTTGTTCTACATCTTCATGTTTTAGTGCAAAAACCTTCTTTCTTGTATTTATAAGCTTGCATTTTGCTCTATTAATCCCTTCGTTTTCTTCAATTGCCTTTTTCACAAGCTTCATATTAAACTGACGTGTTTCTCCTTGGATACATTTTCTTATGGTTTTGCAATGTTCAACGTGCTCCAGTTTATTACTGAAACTTCCGGTATTCTTCATTGTCAGTCGTTTTTTCATTAAATTGTTATTGTTGTACTATTGAAATTTGGGTTTGTAGCCCTGATGGGAACTTGTCTGAGTAATATTCCAGAATGCACTCCCTTAGGCTGTATTTTAAAGCATTGGAAGATATTTGGTGGAGATCCCATGATGAAAAGTCAGGTGAAGTTTTACTGTCAAAATGCATGGCCTATGTATCAATTAGACAATGGGGCTACATAGGACCCAAAGGGAAGTTTGGACTACCAGAACATATTGCAAGAGGAATGGAAAAATAGATTTTAAAAGAGGAATGGAAAAATAGATGAACTTTTATATGTAGATTCTTTTATGACATTGTGGAAAGATAAAGAACTGCAAAAATTGTATAAAATAATGATTGCTCAAAGGGTGCCAAAACAACCTAAGATTTTTAATGATGATATTCAATGTAATGATACAGAAATTACAGAAGTATATATGACAATGGGAGAAGAAGAATTGAATAACAGAAATATGTGTCATAAATTCTTGTATATGCCCGAATGTCCTATTCCTCTGTTGGGTAGGGATATAATATGCAAATTACAAGCTGAAATTTCTTTTGACAACAATACAGTTACACTTAAAGTATCTAAGCAAGAGGGGTGGAAATTACAAGCATATTTGCTAGGTCTTAAAGACACCCAGACACAAATACTTTCAGCAGGTATTTGTACTGTAGCACCATGATGCAGTAATTAAAGAAAATAGTCTGGCCTTGCTGGACTGTGCAGTACATATTAAGGAAGACAGAAGCCTTAACCCTGAAGTTTACAGAAAACACACACAGAGAGATCAATATCCACATTTTGATTCGCCCCACTGACCAAAACACAAAATGGGAATGATCAGAACCCTTTACCACTGGTCTGAACGTTTGCCTACCAGCAAAGATGGAAAAGAAAAATAATTAAAACACGTCAAGTAAGCCCTCAGAAATTGTGGCTATCCCAATTGGGCCTTCATCAAATCCAAAAAAGGACCCAGCAGGAGCTCCTCCATAACAGACAAAGAAGAGAACAACAAACAAAGCAACATTGTCATTCCATATGTTGCAGGAATATCTGAAAAGCTCAGGAGGATTTTCAACCAACACAATATACATACATACATACTTTAAACCCAAAAATACACTAAGACAGAAGCTTTTCCACCCCAAGGATAAAACACCCAGACACAACCTGAGCAATGTGATATATGCAGTACAATACAATGAGATGTGTACAGAATCTGTACATTGGAGAAACAAAACAACTAGTTCACAAACGCACAAACATAGAACAAACCCTTCAGGACAAGATTCAACAATCTATCTGCATTTGAAAGACAAAGGTCACTCTTTTGAAGACAGCAAAGTCCATATTCTGGACAGAGAGGACTCCTGGTTTGAAATAGGGGTCAAAGAGGCCATCTACATTAAGAATGAACAGCCTTCTCTCAACAGAGGGGCAGGGCTATGACACCACCTATCTCCTGTTTAGAACACAGCCCCTTCAGCAATTCCAAGAAGGTTCTACACCCATTTGCACTCTGATTCAGGGTGACCCTCAGGGCACAGATAAACCCCCAGTGGCCTCAGTGATGCTCAGAAAGAGTGCTAATGACTAGACTACTGCAAGGAATATAAATCCTCCCTGATTCAGTCAGAACTGAAGAAGCTTCTTGGATGAGAAGTGAAGCATCTTCAAGAAAAAACAAAGCCCCCTTGCCTTTTGGAAAAGCACCTTGGGGACACCATGGATTTGGAAAACACACATACCTAGAAGATCAAAGAATGCAACACCTGTAGATGTAATTCTTGGGTTCACACTACCTTGGATTCGGCAAGATGCTACCAGACAAGAAGCCAGAATAGGACTGGCACCATTTGTTGAAAATGTTTTACAATTTGGGCTAATACAGAAATACCTATCTGCATTTAATTCCCATTTTATCTGTGAAAAAACCAAAGTCACCTGAATAGCATTTCGTGCAAATTTGTGAACAGAGTTACTATAATGATTCATCCTACTGTACCTAACATTACTCTTTGTTCGCTACTCTAGTGCCTGAAGGATCTTGGTTCTCTGTGATAGACTTAAAAGTTGCTTTCTATTGCATTCCATTAGATGAAGATAGTCAGGAAATCTTTGCTTTTGAATGGGAAGACTTAGAGGGATATAAAATTCAAACGTGTTGATGTGTTTTACCTCAAGGATTTAAGAACAGCTCCACCTTATTTGGAACTGCTCTTGTGACAGATTTTTGTCCTTGGCGGCCACCTAAAACCTCCCTTTGTACTCTCCTTCAATATGTTGATGACCTATTACTTTGTACATCGACTAAAGAAGATTGTATTTAAACCACCATAGACTTACTCAACTTTTTAGCTCAAGCAGAGTACAAAATGACCAAAGGTAAGGCTCAAATTGCTCAACAATGTTACATATCTAGGTTTCATCAAAAAACAAGGAAAAGAGTGGCTTTTATCAGAGCAAAAGGAGGCCATTTGTCACTTAGCTTCCCCACAAAATCAGAAACAACAATGTGGAGTTTGGGGAATGGCTGGGTTTTGTCGTATCTGGTTACGAAAGCTTTGGAGTGATTGTTAAGCTACTACATGAAGTCAACCAAGGTAAGGATTCTGACCCTTTTGAATGGTCCTCTGAGAGTGAAAGAGCTTTCCAAGATCTTTGCTAGGCCAGATATAACTAATTCCTGCAACCATTCATCATACAGATTAGCCTCCAAACCCCTAATCATCTTTGTTGCTCTTTTCTGCACCCTTTCTAGAGCATCAACATCTTTTTTGTATTGTGGTGATCAGAACTGGATGCAATACTCCAACAGTGGTCTTACTAGTGCAGTATAAAGCAGTACTATCACTTTGCGTAATCTTGATATTATCCTTCTGTTTATGCAGCCTAGGACTGTATTTTTTGCTGGCTCATACTTAAGCAGTTGCCCACTAGGACATCTAATTCCCTCTCAGAATTACTGCTGTTGAGTCAGGCACCACCTATTCTATATCTGTGCATTTGGTTTTTCTTGCCTAAATGTAAGACCTTACTTTTCTTACCACTGAATTGCATTTTGTTGGATAGAGCCCAGTGTTCAAGTCTATCAAGATCCTTCTGTATCTTCAGCCTATCTTCTAAAGTTTGGCTCTTCCCCCTCCCAACTTGGTATCATCAACAAATTTGATTTAATGTTTTATCTTGTTGTTTTTACTTGATTGTAAGCCACCTAGAATCGCCACTTGGCAAGATGGGCAGCATAGAAATTTAATAAATAAATAAATCTGAGAGAAGCATTGTAGTACTAGATAAATAATCCTCTGGATCTCGCCAGGTAATAATTTCTGACAATTATCTCAGATTTTTTTATGAAGCAAACTAGACATATGAAGTCAGTTTGATGTACTGGTCATAAGGCACCAACCTAGAAACCAGGAATCTGGGGGTCCAATCCCACTTTAGGCACAAAGCCAGCTGGACGACCTTGGACTAGTCACTCTCTCTCAGCCCTTGGAAGCAGACAATGGCAAACCACTTCTGAAAATCTGCAAGGATCTGTCCAGGCAGACTCCAAGAATTGACATAATTGACTGGAAGAAAAAAAAATGACATACAAACATGCTGAACATTTATTTATGGTTTCTTCAAGTCATTGTTGACTTCTGGCGACTGCTTGGACTAGTCCCTGCAGTTTTCTTGGCAAGATTTTGTAAAATATTTGCCATTCTCTGCTTCTTAGGATTGAAAGAGAATGACTATCCTAAGGTCACTCAGCTGGCTTTGTGCCTAAATTAGAACTAGAACCCACAGTCTGCCACAGTTTCTGGGTAAAAACTATGAAGAATGAGAACAGCCCTAGGACTGGACAGCTTACTCTGTAGACAAAAATCTTTTATCCAACAAATCTATTTGTGTTTGCACTTAATTTTGCCTCTGAACCTTGTTATGCCTTTTGTCTGTTTCATGAAATTATCCTTGGATAAAGATTGATTAATAGTTATAGCTACGATCCCTCTTCAGCCCTAAATTACCAGTATGTCACAGAAGTGAGTACACCCCCTCACATTTTGTAAATATTTAAGTATATCTTTTCATGTGACAACATTGAAGAAATGACACTTGGCTACAATGTAAAGTAGTGGGTATACAGCTTGTATAACAGTGTAAATGTGCTGTCCCCTCAAAATAACGCAACACACAGCCATTA
This sequence comes from Thermophis baileyi, assembly GCA_003457575.1. NCBI lineage: Eukaryota > Metazoa > Chordata > Lepidosauria > Squamata > Dipsadidae > Thermophis > Thermophis baileyi. The sequence continues at coordinate 38,833 of QLTV01004389.1, forward strand.
ATGTCTAAACTGCTGGCAACAAAAATGAGTACACCCCTAAGTGATAATGTCCAAATGGGGCCCAAAGTGTCAATATTTTGTGTGCCCACCATTATTTTCCAGCACTGCCTTAACCCTCTTGGGCATAGAGTTCACCAGAGCTTCATAGGTTGCCACTGGAGCCCTCTTCCACTCCGCCATGACAACATCATGGAGCTGGTGGATGTTGGAGACCTTGCGCGCCTCCACCTTCTGTTTCAGGGTGCCCCACAGATGCTCAATAGGGTTTAGGTCTGGAGACATGCTTGGCCAGTCCATC
>QLTV01004389.1:39695-44695 GCA_003457575.1 Thermophis baileyi
CTAAGAGAGTGAGAGCGATAACAAAAATTTAACACACCTGCTCCCCCTTCACACCTGAGACCTTGTACCACTAACGAGTCATATGACTCCAGGGAGGGAAAATGGCTACTTGGGCCCCATTTGGACATTATCACTTAGGGGGTGTACTCACTTTTGTTGCCAGCAGTTTAGACATTAATGGCTGTGTGTTGCGTTATTTTGAGGGGACAGCACATTTACACTGTTATACAAGCTGTATACTGACTATTTTACATTGTAACCAAGTGTCATTTCTTCAGTGTTGTCACATGAAAAGATATACTTAAATATTTTAAAAATGTGTGGGGGTGTACTCACTTCTGTGACATAGTTGTACGTAGCAGGACAGAACAAAAATTCTTGGGCTCAGAATTCTTCAGCCCTAATAGGTATGTCATTAGCACCAGGCTCTGATTACTGATTCTGAATCTTCTGTGTTGCAATAAAATTAAAACAAATTTGGCAATCTGAATGTTTATCCAGCCCAGCCCTATTTGTTAAGTTCTCCTAGTTGTGTCAGAGCCTTTTAACTCTGAGCAATTTTCATATGGTTGGAAGAACATTTAATTATCAAACCACGGGGGAGTTGTAAACCCTGAAATTTTAAAACCTACAGTCCTCTATCTAGTACAAATAGAAATCAAATACACGCATTAGCCTAGCCTGAATCAGATTCTGCCTGAATCAGATTCTGTTCATTTAAATGCAAAGCTCAAGTACTTATCAAATCAAAGTACTTCTTTCTTTATCAAGTGTATATCAATAATTTGTTAATTTTTCTACACAGTCCACATGGAATGTGGACATTCCATGTGGACTGTGGACATTACTTTGTGTCTTGCCTGGAGCCATCAGAAAGCATAGCAAGATCTGGTTGGGATTGGCATAGGAGACAATTATATATAGATAGTGGAAAGTTAAAAAAAATCCCAGAAGAAAGCATGGGCAAACCACTTCTATGATGTTGCTGAGAAAACGTCATGGATGTGTCCATATAGTCACCAAAACTCAAAAGTGACTCTTGGGAATCTTTGATAAGTGTTTTTACTTTCTGCCAAATTTAAGCCAAATGTCATCAAAATTCCAAAAAGATGGAAAAAAATGCTTCCAAACCTTTCAGACCATCATACTACATAGAGGCTGTATGAGTTGCAAATGGGTGCTGCAATTCCATCTCTGGTCTTTATACCATACTGAATATTAATTACTGAACAGCAATTTTGGGAGATGTTCAGCTATTTTTCACATTTGTTGCAATTTGCTAAATCTGCCTAGGACAGCTGCTCCTCTTTTTAAAAATAAGTTTCAAGTAATAATGAGTTTGTCCTCCTATGCAATGTCAGGTGGGCCAACACTAACCTTTCAAAGGTTCATAACTACAGATGTCAGAGCAACTGGTCTGTAGTTGTTCAGCTCCTTGATGGAGGGTTTCTTAGGTACTGGGATGATAGTAGAGTGTTTGAAACAAGAAGGAACATAGCACATCTCTAGTGATGTATTAAAGATGCGGGTGAAGATGGGGGCCAGTTGGTCAGCACAGACTTTCAAGCAAGGAGTTACCCTGTCTGGGCCTGGTGTTTTTCCAGGCTTTTGTCTGTGAAATAGACCTTGCACATCTTTTTCTGTGATCACCAGAGGTGGGGGGCGCAGAGGGATGGAGTCAGTTGTAAGAGATATGGCTGTTGTTGGTGTATCTGAAATGGAGAGGATAGTGATAGTTGACTGTGGTTTCCTCTCAAACCTACAGTAAAACACATTCAGGTGTTTGATTCCAGTTGTTGATTCCCTTCAGCATGGGAAGGAGGCTAGCTATAGCCAGTGATATTTTTAAGGGTTTTCCACACATTTGCTGTTTCATTTGTTGAGAGCTGATTCCTCAGCTTTTGAGTGACAACACATTGACACTCTAGAGAATTCCTGGAAGCCTGGCACTCAGAGAAATCAGCTAACAATAGGAACATTGAGAGAAACATCATCTACATACCATTCAAAAGAGACAAGCAAAAAGATCCTAGCACTTCCTTGCCAGCAATCATCATCCATATAAGCAGAGATTAACTCCAGAATTAATACCACATCAAAAGATCATAGCACTTCCTTGCCAGTAATCAACATTCAGATAAGCAGATTAATACTACTATCAAGCAGCAAACAATGCCCCAATCAAGGAACTATCGACTCAGACAAATAGTAAATAACAGCCTAGTCAAGGAACTACCAAGACCACTGCCACCAACACTGACAGGGCAAGCCACTTGTATATAAACAAAGAGAAAATTCATTCCCTTCTAGCACTGATGATGTTACCTAATTGAGTAATGAAATGTCTGCAAAAAAACCCCAACCAAGTTCAGAGAGCACCAAGGACCCCACAGTTCAACTCTGAGCTACAAATATTCTCTTCTATTGGTACTTAAAACTATGTCAGTCCTGGGCTACAGCTGGGGAATAAAGAGAAAAATATCTGTAGTCAAGTCATAATTGATATGCATGGTGGTCAAGATCTCATTCTCCTGGGTGATGTGTAGAATTACAAGGATAAAGATGATGTGTGGTTGGAGATTTCTTCTCTGTTCTTTGCTTTGAAACAGTCATAGTTATATTGTGAGGAATAAGAGGAAGAAAAAGTCTCCATGTGCTTATGGGGGGGGGGACTTCTAATGGTGAGGGAGAATAAAATAAAAGGAAGAGACCAAAGTGTGTGTGGCATAAATGGAGGGAACCAATGTTGCTATAGGGGATCTACAGATAGGAATACTGGGTTGGCAGGTGGAGAGTGCACTTCAATTATTTTTTTCAAAGGCCAAGAGAGTACTGTGTGACAGCAGTGATGTGAAGATGTTCCTAATTTATTAAACATTTTTCAGTTGTATTTGAGGCAGGGGACAGTTACTTTTGCTTGGTTAAGCCTATCCAATGTTGTTGTTGTTTTCTCCCTGAAAAGCAACAATAAATAGTGCAGTCATTGTTAGGTGGGTTACAATCAAATTTCTGCCGCATGATATCAGGGACAGGTTGAGAAAATGTGCATTGACTTTACCTGCCTTAGGGCATTCTATAGAGTGTTACTTGGGGGAGAAGATTGAGCAAGGATCTAGGTATGTCTGTTTACAAAAGAGATGTCAGTATATAAGGACATTAGAGAGCAGCCTGGAAGTAAACTTGAAAAAATAAAAAATATAGTGATTTCATAGGATCAGAAATGCTTTGGTACTTCATTCCAAAATGCCTTATATTCAGTTTCTTGCCATTTTGTTCATCTTTACTATAATATTTGCTTTGTGATGCTGCTCATGACACTTTGAAAGTTCCAATATGTTCACTGACTTTGAAAAGTTGGAAGAACGCCCACTATTAAGCTTATTATGGCTTACTTTGCAATAGGCTTGTACAAGATTGTTATGTGAGAGAGTTTGTGATACAATTGAATGAATGTGTATGAACATGTATGTATTATGTAACAGGCCAGGCAACTAAATAACAGACCAAGTAAATATTAGCAGGAGTGGGGTATATCCTCCCACATTCTTTGAAGCATATTTCTTGTCTTTGAATTCTTTATTTATTACTTATACCTTCTTTCCTATTCTTCAGATTTGAAAGTGCCTCTCCAGTGGACACCTTCCATTATTTTTCATGTATACACTTATAAGCTTGTTATTTTAATCTTTTAAGTACACAGCAATCTTTTGATTGCATCTTAAAAATCTTAATGGATTAGATGTGCTAAACGCAATGTTTCATATTTATAAATGATCTTGCAGATTATTTTTAACTCTTGCTAACTGCTTATATATAATTAACTTTGTTATTGTTGTTATTTTAATGAGAAGCCAAATAATTTCCTAAGGATAGTTGCATGGTAAACAGAAAATTAAAGTCAAAATACAATAAAAATATAAAGGCACAGGCAGGCAAATTATATTTTAAATAGTATAACTCTGGTGTTGACATATTATTAAAATGTCTTCCTCCTTGCCCTTTTGTTTAAAAACCATAATTTAAATATCAACAACCCAGTTTTGAAAATTAACCAATCTTTATGTCCTGCAAATCCACAATTCTCGATAGATTCCATATAATGGAGGTGTACTTAAAAACAATGTATGAATCTGTAATATGCAGCAATTGAACCAAATTCATGTTAACAGTCTTTCTGATGTCAGCCCAAAATGTGATGAAAATAGAACAAGTCCAAACCATATGGGATAATCTTTTAACTTCTTAGTTGCATCTCCAACTGCAAGACAATTATAACCTTCTATATAAAGTATTTTCTAAGGTGTCCAGCATACATGAAGCATTGACAAAGTTAATTGTATTGATTTCATTTGAAGAACACAGGGAACAAATTTCACATATTTAAGTGACTTTCCTTTGATTTACCAAGACAAAATATTCAAGCTTATTTTCAACTGAGATTATTTCATAGTGTAAGCTATTCACTATGAATAGTTTGGTGTAAGTTTGGTGTAATAGTTAAGGCACCCTTTTGGTGTAGAGCCAGTTTGGTATAACAGTTAAGACACCAGACTAGAAACCAGGAGAGTCTGAGTTCTATTTCTGCCTTAGATACAAAGCCAGCTGAGTAACCTTGGGACAGTCGCTCTATCCCAGTGCTAGGGAAAAAGCAATGGGAAATCATTTCTGAAATATTGCCAATAAAATTTGTCCAGTCAGTCACCAGGATCCAACACTGAATGGCACAAAAAAAAAAAGCATTATATCTTCCTTGTACAATGTGATTAAAAATCTGTTTGGAATGTGTAAAGCTATTAAGTTCAATCCATTTATTAGTGATCCATCCCTGTCAGTTCCCATGACAGGCGAACAATACCAGTAGGATGTGAGATTTATTGCTGTAATACTTTGACAAATGAAAAGCTGTTTCAGATTGTGCCAGTCTCTTTTTTGTGTAGCAGGTAGAAATTCTCAACCTGTGGCATTCCAGGGATGGAGAGGAGGAGGAAAGAGAAAAACCA
>QLTV01004389.1:49695-62700 GCA_003457575.1 Thermophis baileyi
CACACATATCTATATCTATACCTATATCTACTGTATATCTATAAAAATTCCCTTCTCACCCTTATGGATGATTTGTGCCTTCCTCAATCTTAGGTGCTCTACCAGAATCTGTCCACTCTTCTGGACAGAGAGCTCTGATGTTGTTCCTGGGATCTGTTGGAGCCACTCTCCCAGCTTAGGAGTCCCAGTCCTGAGTGTGCCTACCACCACTGGGACCACTTTGGCCTTTACTTTCCACATCCTCTCCAACTCCTCCTTCAGGCCCTGGTACTTCTCCAGTTTCTGATATTGAGTTCTTGAGGAAGGTTCTGAGTGTCCTGTTGACTTTGTATAGCCTCAGGCATTCACAGATCCATGCATATGGCGTTGAGTCATAGGCTTTCCTGTAATCAATTCAGGCTGTGCTCAGATTGGTCAGTCTAGTTCTTGAGTCTTGAGCTACTGCTCTATCTGTGAGCAACTGGTGTTTTGAACTTTTGGTGTTGTTCCCAAGGCCCTTCTGAGCTGTGCTCATGTACCGACCCCAATGGTCCTGTAGCTTTGTGGCTATAATGCCTGATAGGACCTTCCATGTTGTGGGGAGGCAGGTTATTGGCTGGTAGTTGGCTGGTGCTGGTCCCTTGTAGGGTCTTTCAGGATCAGTATTATCCTTCCTTGGGTTAGCCACTCTGGGTGGGAGCCTCCTATTAGCAGCTAGTTCATTTATCCTGCTAGGCATTTATGCACTGGTATTAGTATATATGTAGTATGCTCATACATACTACAGAAAGAGCTGTGGTGCAGTGGTTAGAATGCAGTATTGCAGACTAATTCTGCCGACTGCCAGCAGTTCATTGAGTCAAGGTTGACTCAGCCTTCCATCCTTCCAAGGTTGGAAAATAAGGAGCCAGGGGGCAATATGCTGACTCTGTAAACTGCTTAAAGAGGGCTGTAAAGCCCTATGAAGCAGTATATAAGTCTAAGTGCTGTTGCTATTGCTACATATAAATAGTATATTCACATGCACACTTGAACGCACACACATGCACACACACACACATAAACAAAAAGAACAAAGATGGCAGAGATAACAAACCTGGATGGAAATATAAATAAAATGGGGTTTTAATCACGCGCACAAGAGGCCTTGAGGGTCTCAAGGGCCCTTTGATATGCAAGAAGAGCAAGAAAAAAAGGAGAAATAATGCATCCACGGGTAGAACAGTAGTGACTCAGAATAAATTGGTAGCTACATAATAACAGTTGTGCAAAGTGTTGTGAAAGAAATCAACTATGTCCAGGAATCTGGATCATGCAGCATCATGAAGATGATTTCACCTCCCCTCACGTTTATCATCTTAACGACAAGTTATTCTTTTAAGAATGATGGCATAGCTGGAAGTAAGCCTGTAAAAGGACTATTGATCATTCTGCAATTTGTATGTGTCATCTTCACATATGCATTTTTTTCTTTATTTTGCAATTATGGTCATCTTTCCTTTTAACAGGGCAACGGTGAAATGTGCAAAGGTAAAAATCTTCTTCATGAAAAGGAATTTTTGTGAGATGACTGGCTGAAATATTTCTTGAAAAACTTTCTTTTAGGGGCCGAGGAAGAGGGAATCAAGATGATAATCGTGACAGCATATTCAGAGTCCCCCTCCTTTTTTTTTTTACATACGTCACAATGCATGTAAAACAGATTGGGGTTCGATCATTCAGCCAGAGTCACTTGCTTACTTTTTCACCCCTTCTAGGCCTGAAGAAAGAGGCCTGTGTTTTTCTGGGCGAGGCTGGTTTGCAATTCAAACTGGGTGTGGCAACAATACCATTTCAAAAGTCCTCTTGTTTCTTTCGTGACAACCTGTCATTAATAACCAAATCTAATTTGCTCGTCACTAATCTTAACATGAGAAAACTGATATTTAAACAAAACACAACTATTCAAGTGGTAAGCTTGAAGCAATAGCTGTTCTAGGCCAACAAGAAAAAAAAAATACTTGTCCTGGAAAACTGCTTTTGGAACACCTAACATCTGAAGACCTGATTTTGAAAATTCTTTTGCTCTCCTTCATTTTCAAATAACAAAAATATAGATATATATTTTGCTCTCTTTCATATACAGCCAAATTCACATAACTATCCATCTTTGATTCCATTGCAACCCACGCTAAATGAAGGCAGCAATCAACTTTATTTGCATGCCCATGGCAAGCTGCCATGACAAATCTCACTATTAATCTAACTAGTTCTACTTCAGGGATGGGCAATTTAAAACTTTCCACAATCCTGTAACTTCTACGGTAGGTTCCACCCAGTGTTGTCAGAACTGAGAGATACTGAGAGTTGGTGTTATCATCTCAATGGTCCCTGCTTCCCTGCTCATCAACACTGATTGAAAGCTGCTCCCTGCAGTTCCAGAAAAGATATCCAGCCCTGTTGGGAGAAGACAAAGAGTGAACCTGCCATCCAGCTAAGGCCTCTTTCAAACTGAACATATACAGCCAAATTCACATAACTATCCATCTTTGCTACTTCTATACTGTATTGAGTGTCAGGTTCTGGATGTTTGCATAAAGATATTCTTAATATGTTTGAATCTGGAGAATTGCAGATTCAATAAAATATAGCATTTTTCCTTCCCCTCCCCTTGCCTCCCTTCTTTAAAGGAATAAAGAAAAACAGTAGCAATCAATCTGCTGTTGCAGACAAGTTAATATATTAAAGAACAGGGAGGAAAAGGAAGGAAAATTTGTGCAAGATAAGATGAGGATGAAAGCTGAATGGTATCCATTGTTAATCTTCTCCATGGGAACAGGCTGAGATCATTCAGAGATTGGAGAAACTAAAAGACTCAGGACCTGTGATTTCTATTGTCACAAAATCCTTTTCAAAATTAGCATGGCTACAGATCTACAAAAACTATTTTTTAAGGATTTATTCTTTAACCACAAGAGGGAACTAAAGAACAAAAGAAGATGAAGCAACACCAGGTATCTAAGTGAGTCAGAGTTGCCAAAGTTATTTTAGAAAAAATATTTAAACATAATATTTCACTTTTTAGATCAACTATGTTCTAAGGATGTCACAAGAGAGGAGCAAGAGGAACAAATTACTCAAGGTTGGAAGAAAGATGAGTGACCGAGAGATGCAAGTTATCAAATCACTGAGGTTACTGCATAAGTATCTGACAATGCAAAGGACTTAATCGTAATTTTAGAATATAAATCTGTTACCAGCAGTCCCTACTATGAAGATAGTTTAATTACAAGCTCTCCAGTGCAGTTGAAACAAGAAAAGTTGCAATTAAATATACAATCCATAAGAGAACAAGTTTGGGAAGTCATGTTGGAGAATCTCTTGAGAAAAAAAGAAGTTCGTATTTATTCAATAGACATTCTGCAGAAGAAAAAGATTCTATTCCAGTGATGGCAAACATTTTCGGCACCGAGTGCCCAAACCGGAACGCGTACGTGTGCCAGAGCCCCGGAAACTCGAAGACCAGCTGGCTGGTGCCATGCGCGCGCTGGCCACCTGGTGTTCTGGTTTCCAGCACACGCATGCGTGCCGGCCAGCTGGTCTTTGCGCGTGCCGAAGCCCCGGAAACTTGAAGATCAGCTGGCCAGCGAGCATGCGCACACTGGAAACCAGAAGATCAGCTGGCTGGCGTGCATGCACACGCTGTAAACCTGAAGAGCAGCTGGCAATGGTGCACGTGCCCACAGAGAGGGCTCTGTGTGCCACCTCTGGCACGCGTGCCATAGGTTCGCCATCACAGTTCTATTCCATGAAGACCAGTTGGAGACAGTGTCTTAAATTTAATAGGTTACTTGGAGTTAGGATGGATTTTTATTGGTTTGACATATGTTACTAAATGAGAGTTCCAAGGCATTGTTTTGTTTCTATAAAGTGGATTTGAAAATGAGATGAATAGGTGACTACTAAAGTTTGTAAAATATTAGTGAAATTAAATTCGGAATGTATTTACAGGTTGTTCTCACCTTGGTAGTCCTCACCTGACCATGAGGATGCTGCAACAGTCATAACTGTGAAAAATTGTTTTTTTTCAGGTTTGTTGTAACTTTGGTCATTAAACAAATGGTTGTAAGTTGAGGACTTACAGCTGTATGTATAATGGTTGAGTAATTCTTAACGTTTGCAAAACATTATTGAAAGTGAACGTGACAGTATGTATGTTAAAGGGAAATCTAAAAATATACATGAATTAATTGATTTTAGATATAAAGATGATTTTTTTAAAGAAATGTTTAGCATTTTAAACAAATACAAAAGGGTTCTTCCTTTAAGGTCAAGAATTTTGAAGTAATACAGTGATTTTTGTTAGACAATGACTTGTTATTTTAACCCTTCCGTCATGTCTGACTCTTGGCAAATGCTCTCCATGCTACCCTATCAAGCACAGCTTCTTTCAATTATTGAATGTTCATCTTTGTATCAGCTTTGATGGTATCAAGCCAGCTTGTTTTTTGCTTGCCCCTTTCTTCTTGTTCCACTAACTATTCCTAACATCATTGACTTTTCAAATAAATTTGCATGCATGACATAGCCAAAGTAAATCAGACGTAGTCTTGTGTTTTTGGCTTCTAATGATGTGTCTGGTTTTATACGATTCAGCATCTCTCTGTTGGTTGCTCTGGCTGCCCATGGTATACGCAATTATTTATGCCAGCACCATAGTTCAAAGGCATCAATTCTTCTATGGGCCATTTTTAGTGTCCAACTCTCAGACTCATACATCATTATAGGGAAAACTATTGCTCTAACTAGCCTGCTTTTTGTATTTATATCAATTTTTCTGCTTTTCCAGATCTTATTCAGGTTAACCATTGCAGTGTGGCGTAAGGTTAGTCTGTGTTTGATTTCAGGAGTACAACTGCCAACGTGAACAATTTTTGATCCAAGGAGCATATAATTCTCGAATTAATTCAATTTCCTCCTTGTTGATTTTAAACATCTCATATCCATCTATAGCTGTTGTCATTATCTTTGTTTTCCTGATGTTAAGATCCAATCCTACTTTTTTTACTTTTATCCTGATTTTCCAGATCATTTTTTTTCCAGGTCTTCCTTATTTTCAGCCAATAGTGTTGTATCATCTGCGTATCTCTAATTATTTATGGTTCTTCCCCTAATCTTCACTCCAACATCAGGCAATTCCAGGTCTAATTTTCACATGATTACTTCAGATTGAACAAAAAATGGTCATAAAATGCTTCCCTGTCTATCTCCCTTACTGATGCTGAACCAATCTGTGGCACCATAGACTGTTCTCATTGTTGCCTCCTGATCAGTGTACGATGATCTGATAAGTCTGATCAGGTGGGTTGGGAGTTGGGACACCAAGGTCACGCAAAGCCTCTCATACCTTATTGGGTTCTACACAGTCAAAAGCTTCTCTTAATCAATAAAACACATATATAGATCCTTTTGACAGTCATGTGCTTTTTCCATAATCCATCTAATATTGATCTGCAATGTGATCTCAAGTGACGCACCCCTTTCTGAAGCCAGCTTGTACATCAGGTAACTCTTAATTGATGATATTCTGTAGCCTCTGTTTAATGATCTTTAACAGAAATTTGCTTGCATGAGAAATCAATGCAATCTTGCAATAGTTGGAGCAGTTGCTGGCATCACTTTGCTTTACCAGTGGGATTAGAAACATATTTTTTTCCAGTCCTGAGGCCATTAACACATCGTCCATATCTCTTGACACAGAGCAGTGATGATATTAACTGGCACTGGTCTTAGTAATTCCGCAGATTCATCAATAACCGAGGCTTTCCAGTTTGGCAATTTCTCCATAGCCCATTCTACTTCTTTTTTCAAGATGTTTTGTTTATTATTAATTGGGCTGTCATCATTATCATCTTGATGGTAAGTCAAACTGCTATAGAGTCATTCCGTATATTCTTTCCATCCGTTCTTGATCTTCTGCTGGTTACTTAGTACATTCCTGTTGTGGTCTTTAACAGTTCCTTGCTGTGCTGAAAAGCTGGATCACATCATTTTCACTACGGCAAACATGACCTTCCTACGTCCCTTCCTGTTATCTTCTTCCAGATGTTGACATTTACTCCTCCACTGCCTATTTTTGTCTTTCCTGGCTTCATGTTGGAAAATTGCATTCAGCTTTTTAATTTCATCCTTATTACCTTTGACTTTGGCTGCCCTTCTCTGACCAGCTATTTTGATGGTGTCATTAGGTAGTCACTTGTTTGTTCTCTTTGGTTTTTGGCGTGACACATACTTTCCAGCAATTTCAATGATCTCTCACCACTGTTCATTTGGACCTTTCCCTTCTATATTCAGTGATTCAAAACTATTCTTAACATCTATGGCATGCATAGGTGAGATGTTATTCAGATTGATTGGGAGGGGGGGTGGAATACCTTTTTTTCACTTTGCAAAATTTGAGCTTCAGTTTAGCCACTAATTGCTGATGGTCTGAGCTACAATCAGCACCAGGAAGTGTTTTAACAGATGCAGCTGAATTTTTCCAGTGTGGTTGATATAAAATGAAGTCTATCTGATTTTTAATGTTGTCCATTTGGTTCTGTCCATTTATATAAACTTTGCTTGTGTTGAATAAACCATGTGTTCATGATGCTGAGATGATTTTCCTGGCAAAATTGCACTAGGCGATCGACAGCTTCATTCCATTCCACTAGCCCAAACTTGCCTACTATTCTTGAAACTTCTCCTTGGCCTACTTTTGCATTGAAATCGACCATAATATACAAAAGATCCTTTTTGGTATTTGCTTGAGAGCATGTTGAAACTCACTGTAAAAAAAGTTCAATTTCATCATTTGAGTCTATAGTTGGAGCATAGATTTGTAGTATGGTGATATTGAGTGGCTTGACTTGAATTTGGATAGATAGTATGTAATCACTTATGCTATGTAATTCTCAACACATTTAGCTGCTTGTTTGCTTACACAGAATGCAAATTCTTTACATTTGATATTGTTTCCAGAAAAAAAAAACATAAACTTGTCTGATTTGAACTGACCACTCCCTGTACAGTGTAACTCACTGATACCAAGGATGTCTATATTCACTCTAATCATTTCTCGTTTTACAATTTTGAGTTTCCCAAGGGATACGCCTCTAACATTCCATGATCCAATTTGATATAACATTGTACAGTGTGGGCAACCTCTTTCATCATGGGCCACAGTCAATTGTTGGGCTTCCTGGAGGCTTTCCTCCAACAACATCATAAAAACTCTGACTACTAAAAGCTAGTTCTTGCTCTTCTCCAGTAGCTTGTAGGCCATCATCCAGCCTGGTATTCAATCTGAGTCATGTTGAGTTATTGCCATAAAGTGTTTTGGTGAGATTTTTTTGCAGGATAGTTCACCACTGTTTTCCCTAACACTTCCCATTTTGGGGGGCTTGGGACTGGCATATGGTTGATAAATCATCTGAGAAGAAAGGTAAGAATCAAATATAATCACTCAGCCTAAACATGTTTCTTCCAGGTTGCCTTTAAATTGGTTCTTTATTATAATATTTTTATCTTTTTTTTTCTTCTTTATGTTTTGGCTTTAGGATCCTTTTACAGCCTTTCACCTTGACAAGACTCTAGTAAGGAAGCACATGGCATCGCTTTTGATTGGGGAGTTGGCACCTGATCAGCCCAGCTTTGAACCCAGTAAAAATGTAAGTTTGGAGACAGAAAATTGAGATAGTGGCTTATGGTGTTAAACTGCAAACCCTTAAATATTATAGGGCTTGACTCAAAGATTGCTTTTGTCATTAAAACTGATCTGCTATTAAGGCCAGTAAAAGATTTTTACAAAGGTATTCCTCAATCTTTCTGCATTGCCCTTGTACTTCACCCCAATCTCTTAGCATTCATAAAAAATGTAAACGTCCATCTCCTTCAGCAGACTTTTAATTATGACATTATCTTAGTATCTGCCACTCCATTCCCATCCACTCTCCACCTCATTGTCCTGAAGCCCAACTTGATCCTTCCCAAATATATCCGAAGGATATCTTCACTATCACTCACACTCAGCCTCCTCTCATCTTTCTGTCTGCTTCCACTAAGCAAGCAGGACTCGAATCCACAGATGAGAATAACATGGAGAGAACCCTGTTTGCTTCTTTATGCTCCACAGATTCAAACTGAAACCAAATAACCCCCCAAGATGAGGCTTCTGTCATCTCAACAAGACATATCCAGGTAGTGTCCAATGTAGAGTGAATGTATACAGTTTTACCCTCTTCATCCTCCGGATGTAGAGCAACCTCATTTTATGTCCCATCAGATGATTTTCCATCTGATTTTGCCAAACAAGATCCAAGGTACTTTTAAAAATGTAGCTGGGCAATAAGATTGGGCAAGTAAGCTCAGTTCTTTCAGGCTTCCTCAGCCTCCACTTAATCAATCCCAGCCTGTCTTCTCAAGATTATTAAGCAGGTGGTTGCAATGCAGCCTCAGAGAGTCTGGAGAAAGTGGTTTATCTGGATCCTTTTCAGTCAGGTTTCAGACCTGGGCACAGCACTGAAACAGCATTGATCGTGCTCGGGAATGACCTGTGGTGAGACTTCTGGCCAATGGATTTCTAATGATGTAACCTGATGGAAGTCATTGAATGGGCAGCTGTATAAAGTGATTAAAGTAGATAAATAGAGACAATAACAGTTCCATAAATATTTAATCAGAAATAATAACTAATATTAATTCATAATTCAATTACATAACAGTAATAAAATACTACATTTAAGAACATATTACTTAGTGAATTTGGAATACATTACAAATGCACTATATAAATGAATTTAATGAACAAATATATTACAATAAATATATGAACAAAAATAGTGCTGAAGAACACAACACTCGGTATTTTTTTTAAACTAATAACAATAGCAATAGCACTTAGATTTATATACTGTTTCATAGTGCTTTACAGACCTCTCTAAACGGTTTACAGAGTCAGCATATTGCCCCCAACGTTTTACCGATCTCGGAAGGATGGAAGGCTGAGTCAACCTTTGAGCCAGTCAAGATCGAACTGCTGTCTGTGGGCAGAGTTAGCCTGCAATAATGCATTCTAACCACTGCACCACCTTCTAATGGCTTCTAATAACACTCTGATCACAAATTAGTATGTGCATTGGAGGAGTCTATAAATTGGTGTCATTTTGTGGACACTCAAAGCTATATCAATCTGACATAAAATCATTTATTTCTCTATGTGTGTATGTCAGTTTCTCCATTACAGGTAGACCTTGACTTACAACCACAATTGAGCCCAAAATTTCTATTGCTAATATAGTTGTTAAGTGAATTTTGCTCCATTTTACAACCTTTCTTGCCATAGTTATTAAGTTAATCACTGCAGTTGTTAAATTAGTAACATAGTTGTTAAGTGAATCCGGCTTCCCTATTGACTTTGCTTATCAGAAAGTTGCAAAAGGTGATCACATGACCCCAAGACACTGCAACCATCATAAATATGAGCCAGATGCTAATTTTGATCACATGACCATGGGGATGCTGCAACAATCATAAGTGTGAAAAATGGTCATAAGTCACTTAAGTCACAAGTAACTTTGAACGGTTGTTAATTGAATAATGAAGGATGATCCATATGTCCCAAACGTGGGTTGTAAATTGTCTATCAGTCTATATATCTATATGTTCATTTACTTCCTTCCATGCTTATTATTGTTAAGAGTATTTATCAAATTTTGGGTTCACACAGTTTTTCTCTTCATTCCTCTGTAAAAACTTTGGCAGGAAAAGGAGAGTTTGGAGGGCAATTCCACCAAGAGGTCTTGATGTTAACTGTTGAGGCCACTAGCTAGCTATTCAGTATTCATAGAGTCAAAATACCTGCAAATTTGTTGTGTTGTTTATCATAGAAATTATTAGTAGAAGATTTTCGGGAGCTACTATCCACCGTTAAAATGATGGGACTCTTCAAGCCAAACCAATTCTTCTTTTTCCTGATCCTTCTGCATATTTTACTACTGGATGCTGCTGGCTGGTTTGTGTTGTGGTATTTTGGGATATCTATAACGTCTTTTCTTATTGCCACAGTGTTCCTGACCTTTGCTCAGGTAATATTCTTGCCTTTATTTTTAGCAAAATTACATTTCCCATTAGATAGGGTTCCTACAGTACAAGATCTATCAACTAAATTAAAAGAAAATAATTTCTCTGTAAGGAAAATAACACATATTCAGTTGTTATGGGCCTTCAGAAGTTTGCTGTGAATTATTTGGAGGATGAAGGGTTGAGGAAAACTAAGCAAGTTAGTTGGTTCTATTTTTCCGAACAAATGAGTCTGCCAACAATTTTATTTTATTCAAAAGGTTAAAATACAAAATCCAAAAAAATAAAAGAAAGAGTGACAAAACAAAATTAAACCAAAACATTAAACAAATGTGAATTTTAAAAAGGACAAAAACACATATTATTCTCTCTAGTTAAACACTGACAAAACTATTCCAACAATAATAGTTTCCCTTCCTTGCAAAGCAGGTCCAAAATTTATAAGCTTCTACATCTATTTGCAACCCAATTGATCTGTCATACCTTACATATATGAAAGAAAAATAGTTAGCAGGTTAAAGAATAGAAAAGTTAAAGTTAACACTCTGTTAACACTCTGTTATTGTAATTTACTCATAGAAAGTCTACACCAGGGGTGTCAAACTCAAGGCCCGCGGGATGGATCCAGCCCATGGGATGCTTAGATCTGGCCCGTGGGCCCAGTCTGGAAATATCAAAGGACCGCCCCGCAGCGCCTCTGCTGGCCAAAATGGGCTGTGGCTCATTTTTGGACAGCAGAGTGCTTCAGGAGGTCATGGAGGCCGAAAACGGGCCGCGGGGGGGGGGCTCTGTGCACCCTGTTTTTGGTCGGGAGAGTGCTGCAGGAGGCCGTGGAGGCCGAAAATGGGATGCTCGGGGGCCACCTGGGGCCTCTGCATGGCCCATTTTCGGCCAGGAGAGTGCTGCAGGAGGACTGGCTTGGACTGGATTACAATTATGTGGCCTCAAGTAAGTGCCTGATCTGGATAGAAAACAAGCAAAATCCTATGTTAATACCAGATTTTACATATTGTAGGTCCATTTAATCTATAATCAACAATCTATTCTGTATTCTATATTCTGTATTCTATTCTGTATCTATAATTGACAGCCATTTCTATTTACTATCCTGGAAATTTACCTTTGCTGTTAGATCTTGTATTATCATGTTTTTTATGTTATTGTATTTTTATTATTAGTTGAATAATAAAATTACAATAGTATAAATAGCTTTTCTGCCTGGAAAAGCAATTTACTATTAAACAATGGGGTATAAATTTAGAAATAAAAAGTTTAGTGGAATATGAAGAATAAGTAATAAGAATAAGAATAAGAAATAATAATAATAAGAGATAATAAGAAAAATAAGAAACAAGAATAAGAATAAGAAGAAAAAAAGAATTCATTTGTTCAGCATGCCATCATGGGGGCGAAGCCTTCCCAACAAATGATTTTTTTTAGAAAAAAAGGATATTGGGTCCATCTCATCTTATACCTCAAACAGGAACAGAGCATTAAAAAACAACCATATCTTCCAGTAGTGGGTTCTAAATCCCGTCGCTACCGGTTCGCTCATGAGCGCGTGCGATGCTTCTGCGCATGTGCAGAAGCATCCCGGGCGGGTGGGCAGAGCCTCCCGCCGCCGCCACCGGTTCGCCAAACCGGGCCGAACCAGGAGCAACCCACCGCTGATATCTTCCCACTGTCTATCACAAAATACCAGATACGTTTGTGGAAGGTAGTTTATACCTATGATTATATTGTAGAAAAGCTTTCTTGTGCACATCCTGTTTGGAATGTTTCTTTGGGTGGCTGCCCCTTTGACTGAATAAAAAATCCTAGAATGAACTTTTATTTTAGCTATCCTAGCAATTCTTTCATAGCTATTACAAATACCATTGGATATAAGTTGTAGGAGTGACACAAAAGATGGTCCTTCTGTGGTGAATCACCCTTTTCTTTTAGTCTCAAGCAGGCTTTCTACAACATGATTTGGGACATCTTTCAGTCTTCAGCAATCCAAAATGGAACCACCTTGTTCATGAATTTGTGATGTGCCATTTAAAAGTAAGTAAGGTATATTATTCTTAGAATGTTCCACAGAATTGAAGGGAAGGAATATGGAATATTGTAAATATACATGAAAAAGTTTCATCAATAAATATCAAATGTGTTGTGTTATTTATAACAGAGGTGTCAAATGGGATTCTCATTTTCCCATTCTCACTCAAAGAACACAGACAGTTCTCTTACATTAAATCAAACTATTTGTTTGTCTATCTCATTACTAACTGCAGACCAAGAATGGAATTTCACTTATAATAAACAATATGAATGTGCAGATTAACTGAGAGCCAATCCAAATTTAAGATCTGAGGTGGCACAGGGGTGAAATCCTCCCGGTTCGGCCCGGTTTAGGCGAGTAGGTAACGATTGCAGCAGCTGGTTCGGAGAACCGGGATGGCAGCGTGAAGCTCCACCCACCTGCCCCGACATCATCACTTCCTGGTTTTTTTTAAGCTTTTTAAAGCCTATTTTCCCTGCCGGTTCCCCTGAAAGAAAGAAAGAAAGAGAGAGGGGGGAGGGAGGGAGGGGGAAGGGAATGGAAGGGAGAAAGAAAGAGAAAGAAAGAGACAGGAGTAAGAAAAAAAAAATCAGGACTCACTTTCCAGCCGGGAGATCGCTTGGCAAACAAGAAAAACAAATGCTGTCGCTTTAAATCAGCAGTCTCCAAAGTTAGTCACAGAGGGGGAAGGGAATGGAAGGGAGAAAGAAAGAGAAAGAAAGAGACAGGTGTTAGAAGGAAAAAATCAGGACTCACTTTCCAGCCGGGAGATCGCTTGGCAAACAAGAAAAACAAATGCTGTTGCTTTAAATCAGGACTCTCTAAACGTAGCCACATGGCTGGCTGAGGAATTCTGGGAGTTGAAGTCCACAAGTCTTAATGTT
>QLTV01004389.1:65005-91693 GCA_003457575.1 Thermophis baileyi
ACTGACCACAGAGATAGGAGGAGAACCACCTTAACACGGTGCCTCCCACTCCCAACTCCCTTAGTCGTCCCAGAAGGATACCATGGTCAATGGTATCGAAAGCCGCTGAGAGGTCAGGTAGCACCAAGATAGAGGAATGACCCCCATCTCGCGCTCGACAGAGATCATCCATCAGAGATCATCCATCTAACCTCAGCAGGAAAACATTATTAAATAATAATTAAAATGATTATTAAATATTGATTGAAGTATTAATTAATGTAGGTATTAAAAAGCAAGGGTGAAAGTGGACATCCGTGTCTAGTTTCTCTAAATAGTGGAAAAGTGGGAGAAAATATGTCATTAAAATTTACTTTATAATATCTTAATTCATTTTATGAATTCCAAGGGATTTTAAAATCTATTTAATACAATAAACATGTATTGTTTGTATATTTTATCAAAAGCTTTTCAGCATCTAATAATGAGATTACAAGTTGATCTTTATTTTAAGTCTGTTATATCTACAATTAATCCTATATTATCTGCTGCATGCCTAGTTTTTATTAACCCTGCTTGATTGTTTTTAATAACTATTTGTAATCTATTTGCTAACACTGCAATTAAAATCTTTGTATCAACATTAGCAATGAAATCAGATGAGAATTAGCATACCAAGTATTATCTTCACCTGCTTTTAGTACAACTGTAAGATAAGCTGATTATCAACATTAGCAATGAAATCAGATGAGAATTAGCATACCAGGTATTATCTTCACCTGCTTTTAGTACAACTGCAAGATAAACTGATTAAGCCAGTGATAAAATTATCTTATTACCGGTAGTAAGCCTGATTAAATGCCAGTGATAAAATTCCCTGATCAATAACCTGATTAAATATCAGTGACAAAGGAAGGAAAATACTGGACCCAAAGCTAACAGGGACTGTACTACAGGTGAGTCAAAGAAAAATAAGAATTAAATGGTATGGAGGCAAGAAAAAGTAAGACTCATTAAAAGAGAGACAGAGCAGAAAAAATGTAGGTCTCTATTTTGTTTTCTGTTTCTCCCCACAGGTGAATCTCTCTAAATACACAAATAGCAGAGCAGCACCTCTTCCAGTGCTTTGACAGGCAGGGTTTTGAAAGGTGATAAAACTCATTTGCCACCTACTCATGTTAATATCAGAGAACTCATTACAATACTCAAATTCCCCCCAGTTTTGTCCATATATGCAATGAATGCTTGAGATTCTTCAAAGCTAGAAAGTGCACTTAATCTTCAAACTGTTTTGAACCTCTCCAAGATAATTCAGAGTCAGCTGATTCAACACCTCAAACTTATTTGAAAATCTGATTCTAAGGTTCAATGGAATCTCCTCTGTATTACCTCTTCAAAGCAGAATACTGTGGTAGTAAATAGTCAAGCAATCTTTTAAAAAGAGCCTGAGTGTTTTTTTTCTTCCTCTACAGGGACTTTCAGCTAATTGGTGGTCTTTTCACCATTCCCAGCATCATGCTAAACCCAACTGTTTCCAGAAGGACCCAGATGTTTCATTTCATCCCGTTATTTTGTCATTAGGGGAACCTCTTTCTTTGGAGGTAAGAAGCAACTGCTTAGATGACAACAGATTTTACTGAACCCTGGCCACTCTCCTTTCAGATCAGCACTCAGAACAGAAACAGAAACTCCCCAGCCCTGCCTGATCCTCCACAGGCACACACACACCCCCGATGCGAGCGACGTTGAACGGGCCACGCCCAACCTCACCACGCCCACCCATTGGACCGTGATCACCTGGTCATGCCCACCCCGGCCACGCCCACCCGGTCCCCCGAGGGCAACCACAATGCTGATGCAGCCCTCAATGAAATTGAGTTTGACACCCCTGATCTAGAGTTTCTGCTACCAAAAGCGACCTCTTCCTCTCCTGGCTAAAAAAAATCTAAGTTTAAGAATGTTCTTTCCGTATTTCTATTGCAGGGCTTAGTTCAAAAGCTATCTCACTCTGCCATGTGTTCCTTCATCTGAAACTTTGAAAATAAAGACTGCAATCTACTTTAACTACCACAATTACAGTCTATTTTTGTGACAGCTGTGTGCATCTCACTTTTCTTCCCTTTTTCTCACCTGAGTATTTATTTCACAGAGCAACTGAAAAGGATGTTATAGAAATGGAGCCTTAAGATATAATTACCTAGTGAAAGTTATTTGTTTTTTTCATGACTTACTTTCTTTTACAGTTGGGTTTGCAGAAAAAGAAATACATGCCTTATAACTATCAGCACAAGTATTTTTTCTTCAGTGAGTATCTGATTTTTTCCCTACTCCTGCTAAGTGCAAATGAACTTTTTCTTGTGTAAAAAAAACAACTTTCACAAAAAAGCTCTGGATCATCTTTGGAATCTTATCTTTTCCACCATGAGCTCATGGACAGATTACACATGCATTCTACATAATCCCCAGCACAGTGCAGATTAATAACAACTCTGTTATTAATGATAAGATAGGAGGAGGGAAGAACGAAGAGCTGTGGCAGCAACTACAGAACATTGCAGAGAATGAGGAGGAATTCTTTCCTTTCTCAGGACACAGAGATTCCCATGAGTTTAACATACATATGTGAGGTGGAGGGAGGCGTCCTGATTCTAAGCCCACATCTTCAAAAACAGACTATGTTTAAACAGTGCAAAGAGAGAAATGGCAAGCTGGAGAGGGTACGGCACTTTCTCATGCAACTGCTCAATTATTTGATGCTCTATAGGCACAACTGAGAACCATCCATAAATCAAATTAGAGTGGAAGAAAATTGCCATGGAAGAGAGATAGGAACATAAAGGAGAAGATAGTCCCTCCTCTTCACCAGCAGTTGTTTTTCTTTTTGAAACTACTTTATTCATAAGATCATAAATGGTGCCTGCTGGATCTAACCCCTGGCCCATCAAGTTCAGCAGTCCATTCTCACAATAACCAACCAAGGCAGCCCACTGGTCTTCATTCAGACAGGTACACTGCCATCCAGGCTAATAGCCATTGACTTCCATGAATTGGTCCAACCGATTTTTGAAGCCAACCAAGCTAGTGGCCACCACCACCAACTGTTTACAGCAGTTCAGAGGGGACCTCAGTCATAAGATTTTTTTAACTGTCTCCAATTAGATTGAATCTTGAGTCTGAATCTCAAGAACTACAAAAGCCCTGGACTCTGAACAAGTGGTTTTTTGGTTTTTTTTTAATTTCCTATAAGGGTTAGGGAGATATTTTATTTTGAAAGAAACCCAAGATATAAAAGTGAAATGTGAAACTTATAAGTTTATATGTGACTGTTTTATATTGCTGCTACTTTATACTCTAAACTATACTTTATACTTTATATAGTATACTTTATATAGCATATTTTATATAGTATACTTTATATAGTATACTTTATATAGTTGCTATTTCTATATTGTTACATTAATTACAATTATTGTAATGGTTTCAATTATTATACTCTATTACAGTGATGGCGAACCTATGGCACGCGTGCCACAGGTGGCACACAGAGCCATATCTGAGGGCACATGAGGCGTTGCCCTATGTCAGCTCCAGCGCGCATGCGCACACTGGCCAGCTGATTTTCGGCCTTCTTTGCTCTTCCCAGGCTTCAGAAAAGCCTCCTGAAGCCTGAGGATGGCAAAAACGGCCCAACGGGCCAACCAGAAGTTCACTTGTGTGCTCACCCCCAGCCTCCTTTTTGCTGTCAGAGGTCTTCAGGAACTTCTTCGGCTTTGGACAGTTGCACCCAGGCCTCACACACCTCGGCCCATTTCTTCTGCAGCAAGGCTTTTCTGAAGGCCTCTGCAGCCGATAACAGAGCTCCAGATAACAGAGCTCCAGATCGATCCGGAGCTCTGTTATCGGCTACAGAGGCCTTCAGGAAAGGCCTTTAGGAAAGGCCTCTGCAGAGGCCTTCGGGAAAGCCTTGCTGCAGAAGAAATGGGCCGAGGTGTGCGAGGCCTGGTTGCAACTATCTGAAGGTAAGTAGTAGGGCAGCTCCACTTCCGTTTCGTTTCCGAACTTCCGATTGGCCCGTTGGGCCATTTTTCGCCATCCCCAGGCTTCAGGAGGCTTTCCTGAACCCTGGGGAGAGCGAAAAACAGCCCAACGGGCCTACCGGAGGTGGCCGGGGGTGGCCAGGGGGGTTGGGGCGCGGGCGGGGGGGGGGGGGGGCGGGGGGGGTTGTGCGCATGCACAGGGGGATGGCATTACATTATGGGTGTGGGCACATGCGTGCACGCTATCGTGCGCGCGTGCGCACCCTTTTAGCACCTAAGCCAAAAAAGGTTCGCCATCACTGCTCTATTACAATACCACATTCTATAGTACTATGTTTTCTTCTTACAAATAAAATGTTCTGCCTTAATTCCTCTCTCTGGAATTTCTTTTCCTTTTTTTTTCTTCTCTGTTTTTGGCCAACAACTAGAGCACTTGCAACTTTTTTTCTTGTGCCTCTATGCTTCTTTTCCTCAGGACTATACAGCTCCCCACCCCCGAAGAAAAATCATCTTTTATTTAACTGATTCCAATATAAGAGAATATTTGTAGCTCAGGGTGGACTGTGGGGTCCTTGGTTCTCTCTGAGGTCGGTAGTTTTCTTGCAGATGTTTCATTACCCAGCTATGTAACATCATCAGTGCTACAAAATAGTGGGGTTTGCTCTCTTTATATATACTAGTAGCTTGCCCTGTCTCTTGTTTTAGGTTTTATATTGTTGTAAGTTGCCCAGAGTTGTATTTTACAAGATGGGCAGCTGTGCCCCTTATAAATGAATACATAAACACTTGAAAGCAGGTCTCACTGGATTAACCAGGGCTTGCTTCTAAATAAACTTAAGAAAGTATTGTCCACTTATCACCAGGAATAACAAAACTTCTTTTAACTCATTCAAGTGTATTTTAATCAATTGATTCTAATAGAGCAGACACAAACAGTTTGAGTACAAGTTTTGTGGTTTGATTTATTTTTGATGATGAGATTCCCAAGTACAATTATAATGCCATGTACAAGTTTTGTGGTATGATTTATTTTTGATGATGAGATTCCCAAGTACAATTACAATGTTTCCAAAACGTTACATACAAAACATTTGAGGACTGTGACTGATGCTTCCTGTTTCTATATATCTCCTTTGTGTTTAGAAAGGACAATTAATGGCTATATGCATCTTGTTTCCTTCTGCAGCATTGCCACTGCTTATATTGCCAACTTTTCAAGTTTACTCATTGTACTTTATACTCCAACGCAAACTCTGGAGGGTGAGTATACAAATAATCCATACCAAATATTAAAATACTAAGATTCCCACCCACCCCACCCCCATTATAAGTTTCTAGGTTTAGAATTTTATTTCCTTAAGAGGGCATGAAAAGTCTAGACCATTTTAGGAGCATATATTGTTAATAGAAAAGTCAATGCCACCCAATTCTAAAGTGCTTCCAGATGAACTATTGTTGGGGATGTCATTGTCGGTGTTCTGCTTATAAGGGTTTCGTGTGGTCAGTAGGTCTTGCGATGGTGAAGTCACATCAGGTCAGGGTCACATCAGGTCAGGGTCTTGTGATGAGTCTTGTGAGGGGTCAAGTGTGGATTGTGTGAAGTGAGGGTCTTGTGATGGGTCAGGTGTGGGTTACAAGTGAGGGTCTTGTGATAGGTAGGTCACATCTGGTGAGGTCATTGGGAGGTGATGTGCTGGTTGGGGAGGTTGCACGGGCTGGTTGAAGGTCAGTGCTGTCACTGGTTGGTTCTGCATTTGATTTGAATTCTCAGGGGTTCGTAGGCTGGTTGTAGATCAATGTCTCTGTTGATGGAATTGCTTGCGGAGTTCCAGGCTTCGATAAACTTCTGAGTGTGGCAGGTGGTAGTGTGGCCAATGATTCTTGCATTGCTCCAATCGAATTGGTGCTGTTTGGTGTCAGTGTGGATAGAGATTAGGAATTTAGGATCGTGACAATTGACTACCAGCTGGTGTTCATGAATCCTGGTTTTCAATTGATGTAATGTTTGTCCCACATAGAATTGGTTGCAATTGTTACAGTTGATTTTGTAAATTGCATTGTTTCTTTCATCCTTCTGTATTTTGTATTTGGTTCTGGATAATTCCTGGTGGAGTGTGGCTATGGGTTTATGGGCTATTGCTATTCCTAGAAGTTGAAGAATTCTGGCTGTCATTTTTGACACCCCTATTGTGTATCACAAGTTCTACTGACCACATGAAACACTTAAAAGTAGAAGAACACCAACCCTGACATCCCCTAAACTCCGCTGAAGATGTTACCTAGCCTGGTAACGAAATGTTCAGAAACCAACCCGCAAGCTCGGAGAATGAACCTCCACCCTCATCCTATGCCTGAGCTACAAATATTCACCACTATTGAAAACTGAAAATAATGTTTTTAAATGAGCTCAAACAGATCCACATACACGCCAACATTGCTGCTTACAAACACACATTGTCACTTGTATTGATAATCTTTATATAAAAAGATTGTCTTCCCTGATTAATTTTCAAAAACCCTTATAACAATATGCAAAGAAACTTCTTTCCTTCTCCATCACTTTCTGGAATGATGTGAGCTCAAAATATTGTACTTTTTTTAAAAAAACAAGCATACTCAATCTTGTCTAGTGAATTTTTCTATGGGTCTTTTCAATACATTAAATCTGTCAAAAAGAAGCCAGGGTAGAAATGGTTCTGTCAAAATGGGCAGTAAACAGAGCAGAGTTTCCAGAAGATATACATCTGGATCTCAGTAAGATTCCATGTAGGGTTCCTACTTGGAGCAAGGAAAGATGCTATTCTAATCTCCATTCCTTTTCTTCTCTTCTACAGGAAATGGCATGGACTCTGGCATATTTTATCCGATTCTTTATTTCCTTCAACCCCATATTGGGATTCAAGGGTGCTTTGGGATACTTCATTCTTGTGACGTACTGTTCATCATATGTACTTTTTTCTTTGTGTTTCACTATTCCTTCACAGACCCTGACTATTCTCTAGATTATCCTTTCCCAAACTTGCCCACTTTCATATGAGTGGGCTTCAACTCTACTACTGGCAGTAATGGTTTTGTTGGCTGGGGAATTCTGGGAGTTGAGTTGAGGGCCCAGACTGTGGAAGGCTGTTCTGAACTTACCCCCAAAAGTCTCCCTCATTTTTAGGACACCCAAACTCATTTTCTTTCTGTTGAGGACTGGTGCACATGCATTCATCACTTATTGACTGCAGCATACATCATTTTGCAATCTGCATATGTGATTCAACCACCACATATATGCAAAGCATCAAAGAGGTCCTTCATTTCGAGTGAACCTTAGATGAAGTGCCGCTTTAATGTAGCTCCGTGAGGTGAAGCAGTCCTCAATTCTAAGTGCCATATTGAATTACCTGCCTCACAGGAGAGTGGTTTTCTACAGGTTTGAGACAATGGGACTAGCCAACTTTTTCCCAATAGCAGCAGAGTTTTTCAAAGGATACTAAGTTTACAAACAGCACTTTCTAATCACTTTCAGAAATTGCTGATTAACTACTTCTAAGCTATTAGAATGATAAGCTTGAAAATGCTAGATAAATTTGCCTTTCATCCTGAACAGAAGAAAGTTTTAATTATAAGCTTAAGAATTTAAAGAATCTGAAATAATCAGCAAAAAGTTAAATATTTTTGATCTTAGAAAGTAACAGATGGGCTAAAGGTCCAGAGAAAATTGGAATGTTAAAACTTTTATAATGAGATTTTGGAATTACTAGTAATTATAAACTACAAGCAGCTTTGTGTGGAAAATAGATCCTGTTTTGGTTTTTACAGGACATGATACAAATGAGTAATTTCATGATTTCAAAAACGATACAAGAGGGGACTAAAGATTTTAAGTAGAGGAAAGATATATAGGACTGCAGGCTAGTACAAAATGTTATGAAAATAAAAACACTGAAGGAGATTTTTAAAGAAAAGAATTAGAAAATAGTAGCAATAATATCAATAACATCAGTAATGATGATGCTTTAATGGATAAACTATGTCCAAAGCATGTTATCGAAGAAATGTCATTTTTAAAACAAATTTTGACAAAATGGAGATGGTATTGAAATTGGATTTACAACTGATAGACCAAAATAATGAGTTAGAAAAGATGTTTCACTGGATCTTTAAAGGAAACTGGCTGACGTTTTAAATTTTAAAAATGAAATACAAATGACAAACCAAGAAAGTGATGTGGATAAATTTTTTTCAACTGGAATTTAACAAAAGTCTTGTTAAAGCCTTGAGGAACTTTGTGTGATAAGACAAAAAGAAATGAAGAGAAATAAAATCATATGACAATATTTGAATGAGCTAAAGATTAAGTAAAAGGAATGAATATAAAGTTGGCTTATTTGATCAATGTTAAAATAAGATAAGTTATTATTTCTGACTATCTTTTTTGGACTTTCTGCTGACACAAGACCAAAAAGAATAATGTTTTATGAATTTATTTATAGATATGGGATGAAGAGATAAATGTTTGTAACTTTACAGAGGGTGAAGAGTTACTAAATTTGTTTATACTTATTGTGATGAAGGTTGGAAGTAACCTCTTTATATGCTTCTTTTCTCTTTATTATATTCTTACTTTTCTTTCTTTTTCCTTTCACTTTTTACTCCTTCTCTCTATTCCCTTTTATTCTTTGAGTTTATACTGTCATTTAGAAATGATAAAGAGCATCATGAGGGGCTAGAGGGAGTAGCAAAAACAACCTCACCAATTTGTCTTGCTCGAAAAGGGTCACATGTCACCCATTTGCCATTATACATCTATCTGGGATATAGACAAGCCACTCTGTAGTTTCCATTCTGGATCAGTTTCCATGGAATCTGGTCAACCTTCCAAGTATGTCCACTGACTCAGAAAGATTGAGGCGCCTGATCTTTGGTTTGGATCTGACTCGTTGTTGGGGGGGGCTGTGTTTCAGTTGGACAAGTATTGGTTTCCAGAGAAAGGCATCATTAGGTCTAGTGCAGCAGTCCCCAACCTTTTTGGTTGTACAGACCGATGGTGGCGCATGGCGGCGGTGTGTGGTGGTGGTGGCAGCAGAGGGAGAGGGAATGGATTCACACACTCAACCTAGTCCTGCGCATGTGCAAATGAAGCGTCATACGCTCACCTGCCGCTTCCATGGTCCGGTTCCCAATGTGCCACAGACCAGTACCAGTCTAGTGGTCTAGTGAATGACTTGCATTCTAACCCTAGCAAATAAACCAATAAATTGTCCCATTGTTCTATTTAATGGCTGATTTGTGTAGATATAGTTTCACTTCCTGACTGCCTCATTTCTGTCTCTCAGTGTTCTTGAGAGTATCCTATTTACATGGATATCACAGACTAATCATCTTCCTATGCTCATCGATCATGATAAAAACATGGATTGGTTCTCTACACAGGTAAGAGAGATCTCCAAGATAAAATTGATGGCTGTACTGTACTGTATATGATTAAACTTTAGCCTGTCTGTATAATTTTATTATATGCACAATAACTCACAGAATCATAATAATCCAATTAACACAGTATCAAACTATAATTTGCACGTGTGAAAGCTAAATTCATTTTCAGAAGTTATTTTCATCTATTATTTTTTGATAGCACTTTTTCTATGGAATGGTAAAGTTTGAAGTGTGTTTAGAAATACCATGCCTTTTCTTACAGATTATGATTGCCCTCACTTTTGTTTGGACTTTATAAAAATGGAAATGAAATGAGGGGAACAAATATCCTTTGGCCTCATTTTAAGATAATAGCACTAACCGAAAGAGAAACCAGCCAGTGCAGGAATCAGTTCTCTCTTTTCCATTCCCAGCATCAGGTTTTCATCCAGATCAGGACATTCTTTTTAGAAAAGGAGGCTTTTGAGTTCAAATCATACCAGACAACTTGGTTCAGTCTGGAATAAGTAAGGGGAAGATTTGAAAGTAACTGTTGAAAAGAAATGTTTCACAAAATGAAAAATAAACATATTACTAGAATTACATTTTAATTCCCCATGTTTTCAAAACTGTACAATGGTGACTATCAAGAGTTGATACCAAATCAATATTTAAGGTTATATTATTTAAGCTTTCCAAAATTCAATATATTTGTCTAGAAATACTAGTTATATACCGATACATACATACAAACCAACATGAATATAAATCATGGACATTTGCTTGGAAATTGTTCTTCCTTCATTCACAGTATGTCTGGACTAAAACCTGTCTTTCTCTCTTCTCCCAGCTTCAGGCAACATGCAATGTGAATCAATCTTTTTTCAATGACTGGGTAACAGGGCACCTGAATTTTCAAATTGAGCACCAGTGAGTACCGATTTAGGGCAATAAGATTTTAAGCTATCAGTGAGAAACTGCTTCATAGTTCGAATAAGACAAATAGATAGTAAAGGATCACAACTTCTTTGCCTTCCTTTCTGCCTATAGTCTCTTCCCTACGATGCCTCGGCACAACTTTTGGAAGGTGGCTCCATTGGTGAAATCCATGTGTGCCAAACATGGTATTGAATATCAATCAAAACCTCTCTCCACTGGCTTTGCTGACATTGTGCAGTAAGTATCAGACTGCAAAGACTATCAGGTCAGAAGAGGAGTTGGGGATCTAGGAAACATTCAATATATAAAGGTTAGCCAAACAGCAAATCAAATGAAGGATCTGCATGGTTTTGCTCTCAAGAGTAGCGGAAAGGAGAACATGCAATTATATAAACATATTTTTGAGTGTGAAGATGTCAAGTGAACACTAAGTCCTCAGAAGCGATCTGGTATGTAAAGTATTAAACTGTTAATGAGGACCAATATTTTGGATGTAGATCCTTTAAGAAAAAAAACAAGCCTAATTTTCAGAAAGAGATAGATGCTAGTCATTAAGCATGTCTTCTATCACATGCTTCTTTCATAAAATTAGTTATTATTAAACAATTAGTTATCAGTTAACATCAAAGAGCCTTTCACAGGTGGTAGCACCCAGCTGTACTTGGGTGATCTTGAAAAAAAGATAAGCAGCATCTAAGTTGGTAATATTTTGATAGGAGCCATCAAGAAAAGGATGTAAGCTATACATTAAAGTTGCAAAAAAACCTCTAGAAATAGGCAATAGGAAACTATTTCTATATTGCTAGCATGAAAATTACATGTCCAGGTGGCCTCCTGAAGATAGGCAGACTCTGTCCTCTCCCTACCACCATGTCCTTGCCATTTGGGTGCTTGGATAAGGTGCTACTTTATGATAATATTGTAAGTCCATAAAACATCAATGCAAGCTAGAGATAACTATCAAGACATGTCAAATACCTAAAAGGAGAAACAACAATCACTGAGAGATTTTTGTGCTGCTTACTCTGTCTTCAATGTACTGCACTTGTTCTGAATTCAACCCTCTGCTTGAATCAGAGGCATGATTTTTCTGAATAGGTCTTCATTCTCATAGCAATGAAGCAGGACTTACTTTCCCTTTTTTTCCCCTAGTTCCTTGAAGATTGCAGGTGAAATCTGGTTCAAAGCATATCATTGTGAACAGAAAATACAAAATCCTAAAATCTGCCTTCAACAAGAGGAGTGAAGAGACATGATGGATCTGAGATGGACCTGACAGGAGTCAGGCATAGAAAACCTAAAGTAATTTGTGGATGAAACAGAATACTGGAGAGACTTTTGGTCTCAGCTGAACGTTTGGCATGGTCCTAATGAATATAAGCATTGCAAGCAATACATATTTTCTTTCCTGCTTCTGAGTCTTGGATGCATAATAAAGATGTAGGCAAGTTTTTCAAAAATGTTCATTGAATTGCTTTGTTGCTGTTTTTTTTACACTTGATGCCTCTTTTGCAATGGTCAGAAAAATAAACTTAATAGCTGTTATAGTGGATCCTGGATTAGGGAATGAGACTAGGCCAAATCAGCAGATACAAAACATACCGAAGATGCTAAGAAACTACTCCATATTTCTCCCATTTTGTTTCATCATTTGGAGATTCCATATCATTTACCTGATGTCTATCTTGCCTAGAGCTTCCAGTGCTAATATAAATAGTAATATTTCTTCATTAATAAAAAGAGAAATAAAAAAGTATCTTGCACCAACATAGAAATTATATATCTCACAAAGATGACCATGCATGACTATATAGGCTTCTCCTTGGGCTGGGAAGGGTGACAGAAATACAAGCTGAGAAATGGGAGCATGGTAGGCAGTTTTGCTGATGGAAACCCAGGGCATAGGGGAAATGTGTGTTCAAGTCAGTGCTGAAATGAAAAGAGAAAAAGAAGCTGATTTTATGAGAGTGCAAAGGAAGTGGTGTTTTCCAGTGCTTGCAACATGCTGATATACCAACACTGCTTCACAGCCGGCATCATGATATGGCCAGGGATATATGTCCAACAGCAGATGCAAGGTATAATCATGGTTGTGAACAGTTTATAATAAACACAGGATTATGATTTTTCAAATGTCCAGCCAGAACTAGCAAAAATGGTACATTAGTAATAACAAAACAATTAAGAAAAACTTGAAATCAAGCTAATCTGAAAAGTACTAACAGGGTGAATAGAACATATTTTAATTTATTTTGGATTAAGAGTAAGACACCAAACAGAGACAAAGAATTTGTATTTTGTATACTCATCTGCAGCACTTTTTTGAAATTAAATAATAATTATTAAAATGGATAACAGGAAACAATTGAAAGCCCAATTCTATGCGCTTATGCAAAAGTGGGACAATTCAACGAAGGTTATTCCTAGATAAGATTAAAATCCTAAATACGTTTCCTAGGATAAACTTTTCCAACTTTCAGAGATACTGGATTCCTGCTCCCATAATCTCATTCTTTGGGCTTGTTCTGTGGTGATTGTGAGAGTTAAAATCCAAAACATCTGATAAGCACAGTGCTGCAAAAGGTAGTTTAGAGAATAATTACAGGTGAATTTGATGGAATTTATTTCTGAATAAATAGAGCCTGGTGTATTTTTATATGGTGTTCTTAACATTTCTGTTCAGTTCTTCTGAAAACATTCTTAAATTATTCATAATGTTTTATTTAGAATTCTACTCAATAGATAATATTACCAAGATAACAGAATACATCGGAATAGATGTATTGATGTATTTTAGTTTGGATGCATTGTATATTAATGCCAATAATAAGAACAGATAAGAGACATTACATGGCCAATAGTTTAAAAAAAAACAACCTAGCAGGCAAAGCAGATTTCAACAAGACCTAATTATGGCTAAAATCAGGAAAGCTGAGAAATGAAACAAAGGGTCTAATTCTGGTTGCACAAGGCCAAGCCTCAATAACAAACGCATACAAAGCCAAAATTGAAAAGACAGCAACAGACTGCAAATGCTGCCTTTGCAAAGAAGGTGAAGAAACAATGGACCACATAGTTAGCTTCTGCAAGATCAGACAGACGGACAACAAAATACAACATGACAAATGTTAAGGAATTGTGCAGAGTAACCTCTGGGCCCTGAAGGTTTGCACAGTTCATCGTAATGTTGCAGTAGATATAAGTAATGATTCAGTCAATAAACAGATATGTTAAAGTGTATAAAAGTAGTTTACTTAAAGAGATAGCACAGTCCAAATAACAGTCCGAATCATACACGTTTAGTCAGTCAGTATTCAGAAGTACAGTAGTCTTCTTACCAGCCTTTCTTTGTCTTAATCAGCAAAAAAAGATTTCAGCTTTTAACACTATCACAGATAGTTAGCTACACACAGAGCTTACTCTCAGACACGAAATCACTTCAGCAATGAATCAGCAAAAGAGAGAGAACTAACCATGTTCTCTAGCTCCCTCTTATGGCCGTTACTGCCAGTCAGAATGCACCAATGCATTTAAAGCAATATTACATATATACATTAAACAGTGATTTGTGCCTTGTTTATATTAACCAACCCAACCGTTTGGACAGAGTCCTAACAACAAAGTAGCAACAATGGTGCATTGGAATGTTTGCAAGAAATACTATTTGCCTGCAAGCAAGAACTGGTGGGATCACAAAACAGACAAAGTAATAGAAAAATGTAGAAACTGAAGTGCTCTGGGACTTTAGGATATAAATAGACAAGCACCTGCCACATAACACTACAGACTTAAGAATTATTGATAAGAAAGATAAAAAAAAGTCTGGATAGTAGATGTAGCAGAATCTGCAGACAGCAGAATAGAAGAGAAAGAATTGGAGAAAATCACAAAATAGCACTTAGCAATTAGCACTTAGATTTATATACCACTACATAGCTCTTTACAGCCCTCTCTAAGCAATTTACAGAGTGAGTATATCGCCCCCAACAATCTGGGTCCTCATTTTACCAACTTCAGAAGTATGGAAGGTTGAGTCAACCTTGAGCCAGTCAGGATTGAACTCCTGGCAGTGGGCAGAGTTAGCCTGCAATACTGCATTCTAACCACTGCGCCACCAGGGCTCTTATAAAAGACAAAACACAACAACCTGCATATGGAAGTAGAATGACTGTGGCAAAAGAAAGCAAAGATAATACCAATAGTAATAGGAGCCTTGGATGCAATCCCAAAACATCTGAAGCACTATTTGAATACCATCAGTATTGACAAAATCACCATTAGCCAATTGAAAAAGGCAGCTTTATATGGAAAAGGTTACATCCGGCGAAGAAACCTTTAACACTATTAAACAACAATCTCTGTCTATTCCAGGTCCTTGGGAAGGACTCAATAAGTGGATAAAAATGCCAAATCCAATGTAAACATCTGGCTGGCTGTGCAACCAACCATAATTATGTCAAAAAGTTAGAAAAACAAATGACACACATTCTGCAATATTAGCAAAACTAGATGTTTTTGAAATATGATCCTTCATTTCCAAAAACACCATATACAGGTAATCCTCCAGTTACAACTATTCATTTAGTGACTATTCGAAGTTACAATGGCACTGAAAAAAGTGACTTATTACCATTTTTTCACGTTTACAACTATTGCATCATCTCCGTGGTCATGTGATCAACATTCAGATACTTAACAACTGGCATGTATCTATGATGGCTGTTGTGTCCCAGGGTCTTGTGATCATCATTTGTAACCTTCCCAGCCAGCTCCCGACAAGCAAAGTCAATGGGGAAGCCAGATTCACTTAACAACCATGTTACTAACTTAACAATTGCAGTGATTCACTTAACAATTGTGGCAAGAAAGGTCATAAAATGGGGCAAAATCACTTAACAACTATCTTGCTTTTGTTAGTTGCGAAGTCGTATCCGACCCATCGCAACCCCATGGACAACATTTCTCCAGGCCTTCCTGTCCTCTACCATCCCCCAGAGGCAATTTAAGCTCACGCCTACTGCTTCAGTGACTCCATCCAGCCACCTCATTCTCTGTCGTCCCCTTCTTCTTTAGCCCTCAATCATTCCCAGCATTAGGCTCTTCTCCAGTGAGTCCTTCCTTCTCATTAGGGTTGCTTAGCAATGGAAAATTTGGGCTCACCTGTGGTATAAAATGAGGACTACCTGTAAAATTTTTGAAATCTGATCTGTGTTTCTTAATCTAAATGGCTGTTTTTAAGAGTTAAAAAGATGAGATTTATTTTTAGAAATGCAGTACCAATTTAGCTCTTTTTTCTCATCAAATCCTTATATTGAACACAAGAGGTCAGCAAAGAGCTATAGAACTGCTATTTACAGTTTTATACATATTTGTTTTAGATTTTTAAACCTTATCCACTGGAACATAGGAAGACAAGGAAGGAGCTGAAGACAGAGAGGCTTTTACTGATGTAATTTCCAAAGTTTTGCCATTTAAATACATTGTACAGGTAATCTCAACTTGCAACTGTAGTTGAGCCCAGAATTATGCAGGTCATCGTGACCAACAGTTTTGTGGTGGTCAGTGAAAGAGGCAGTCATAAAACTAACCCATTGGTCAAAAATACATAATAAATTGCAGTCATGTGACCACCTGATATTGCAAAGAGCCATAAATACAGGCCAGTTGCTTGGCACCCAAAATGCAATCATGTGACTGCAGAGAGGAGGCTCATCAGAACTTCGAATCTGGGTCATAATTACAATTTTATTGCAAGAAGATTCTGGTAGAAAGAGTAGTGAGACAGCTTAAAGGCAAACAAATGCCCATTCATTTAATAAGCTGCCCAAGTCTCCCCAATTATCTAAATTCTTTAAATGCAATCCATGCATCATGGACTACTCTAATTCATCTTGGCTAGCTGACAAACCATGTTGAGATTTGTGTGCTCCATGCAGAGGTGGGTTCCTCCCGGTTCGGACCGGTTCGCCCGAACTGGTAGCGACCCGCTGGTGACGTCACAATAACGTCATGGATCCAGTTCGGTAGGTGCCGGTCCGTCGATGCAGCCATCTTTTTTTTGAATTTTTTTTTCTTCTGCGCATGCGCAGAAGCTGAGTTTCCGGCACTGCGCATGCATCGCCATCTTGTTTTTGGCTTTTTAAAAAAAACAAATTATTTTGCACTGCGCATGCGCACGTGCGTGAAGCACGCGCCCACACGGCATGCCCATGTGGCGCAGGAGGAAGCGAACTGGCAGCGAGGTAAGTTAGAACCCACCCCTGGCTCCATGCTATATAATAATAAATCAGCCAGTAAGCAATCATTTCCTCCCACATGCTACTCTGACTGCTAAGTGTAATAATACCCTACCTAGTACTGTAGACACATGTTGAAAATGAAAAAACTCTTGCCTCTGGCCCTGTATGCAAAGATTCTGTCCAGCATCTCAAAAAATAGAGACGGTAGGGTAGATACATTAGCACATCTCTCCTTGGTTTCTGAGACATGCAAGGTAACTTGTCAGCAAAGGTATCACTTGTGGTTTGAGGAACCAAGCATTAGCAATGAAACTTCTCTTTGTGAGCAAAATGAGTTTTCTAATATGAGTTTTAGGACATTAGACATTATTTCCTAGCCTGAAATAATTGCGGAACAACAAATAAAATACTTGGATTTATGCACTGGACAATCTAATTAAGATTCTAATTAAGTTGCTAAAGGATAAGGCATGGTATATAATGCAACTGGTAAAATCGTAGCTTGCTTAGATTTTTTTTTTAATGCATTCATAATGCATATTAAATCATTTTTTCCATGCCATTATTAGCTTTTCTCAGTTATATTGAGAAATATCTATCAGAATTATTCATATAAGAGTTAGAAATTTTAAGAAAGTATTAAGAAAGGAATTTGTGGGTTGAGGTGCATTTTTGTGAGAACTGATGAATAAGTTGATTTTCTAATTCCTCTCTTAAGGAATTTCATGTTTACATTCCTGAACTTTTGCCCCGGTATTACCAATGATAGAATTGATAGCAATAGCACTTAGACTTATATACCGCTTTACAGTGCTTTACAGCACTCTCTAAGCGGTTCACAGAGTCAGCATATTGCCCCCAACAATCTGGGTCCTCATTTTACCCACCTCGGAAGGATGGAAGGCTGAGTCAACCTTGAGCCGGTGAGATTTGAACCGCTGAACTGCTGAACAGTCAGCTGAAGTAGCCTGCAGTACTGCACTCTAACCACTGCGCCACCTCGGCTCTGATGAAGCAATAAAAATAATAAAGTCATTAGATTGCAGACAATTTTCTCTCATACTATAACTCTCTTCAGTGTCTTTTTGTACTGTCATAATGTTTAGATTGCTAATTATTAAGCATGTTTATCATCTCATTTTATTGATTATAACTGTAAATTCTCACTGAGAGTTCATCTAACTGTAAGCTGCCCAGAGTTATCCTATGGTAAGAGGGGCAGAAAATAATAAAATAAAATAAAGTAAAATAAAATAAGGTAAAATAAAATAAAATAAAAATCTTCATGTCCCTCGAAAAGCAGGATTAAGATAACCAATGCTTCCCAAACCTGAGTAAATTACCCAAAACTGGATAAAAATTTATTTTTTTTCTTGGATAACAACACACAAACCATTTGTTCCAACAGGAACATTTAAATTGACTTAAAGTGTTTTAGCTACATTGGGTAAAAAATACTTTCTGATAAGCAGTTTGGGCAATACTACTTATCAGTATTATCAATATGAAAAAGTTTGGGAAGTACTGGTTTAAAGTCACATTCAACTGTTGAAATTTTAAACAGTTCACATCTTCTCTTGATACAACTGTGGGATGTGGGATAAAAAAATAACAGAGTTGGAAGGGATCTTGTAATTCTTCTAGTCCAATCCCCTGCTCAAGCAGGAAACCCAGGGGTGAAATGATACTGGTTCGGACCGGTTCGGGAGAACCGTTAGCGGACATGAGGCCTGGTTCGCCGAACCGGTAGCAACAGCTGGCTGGCCACGCCCCTGAACCGGTCCCCCAGTTGCCGCTCGCTCGCCCTGCCCCGCTGGATGTCTCCTCCTCCGCTCGATGGGCGAGTGCGGCGGCAGCGCCGGCATGTCCTCGCCGCGGGCAGCCAAGGGCTCCCCAGTGCCCTTGAAGGCGCTGGGAGGGGCTGCTCTTTCCACCAGATGGAGCCTGACGGAAGCTTCCCTCCGCCTCAGGTCCCGCTCCCCGCATCCAGCCCATGACAGGAGACGCGCCGCTGCCAGGCCGGGCGCCCTACCAGAGCACTTTCTTCCTTCCCCTGCCGCCAAGAGAAAGAGAGAGAAAGAAAGAGAAAGAAAGAAAAAGAAAGAAAGAGAGAGAAAGAAAGAGAAAGAGAGAAAGAGAAAGAGAGAAAGAGAGAAAGAGAAAGAAAGAGGAAGGGAGAGAGACAGACAAGAAAGAAAGAAAGAAAAAGAAAGAAAGAAAGAAAGAAAGAAAGAAAGAAAGAAAGAAAGAGGAAGGAAAGGGAGAGAGAGAGAGAGAGAGAGAAAAGAAAGAGAGACAGAGACAAGAAAAAAAGAGAAAGAAAGAAAAAGAGAGAAAGAAAGAGCAAGAGAGAAAGAGCAAGAGAGAAAGAGAGAGAAAGAGAAAGAAAGAAAGAAAGAAAGAGGAAGAATGGAATGGAATGGAATTCAGCAAGGTTTCTCTTCCCCATCCCCATTTGCTCTTCTAGGAGAGCGAGGAGAGAGAGAGAGAGAGAGAGAGAGAGAGAGAGAGAGAGAGAGAGAGAGAGCGGGACCATGCCCACCCGGTCACATGACCACCAAGCCACGCCCACCAAGCCACGCCCACAGAACCGGTAGGGAAAATTTTTAGATTTCACCACTGAGGAAACCCTATACCATTTCAGACAAATGGTTGTCCAGTTTCTTCTTAAAAACCTCCAGTATTGGAGCACCCACAACTTCTGGAGGCAAGCTGTTCCACTGGTTAATTATTCTGTCAGGAAATTTCTCTTTAGTTCTAGGTTGGTTCTCTCCTTGATTAGTTTACATCCATTGCTTCTTCTTCTTCCTTCGGGTGCTTTGGAGAATATGTTGACCCCCATTTGTGGCTGCCTCTCATATATTGGAAAACTACTATCATATCACCCCTAGTCCTTCTTTTCATTAAACTACACATACCCAATTTCTGCACTCATTCTTCATATGTTATAGCCTCCAGTCCCCTAATCATCTTTGTTGCTCTTCTCTGTACTGTTTCTAGAGTCTCAACATCTTTTTTTATAGCGTGGCAACCAAAACTGGATGCAAGTGTGGTCTTACCAAAGCATTATAAAGTGATAACTAACACTTCACGAGATCTTGATTCTATCCCTCTGTTAATGCAGCCTAGGACTCTGTTGGCTTTTTTGACAGCAAACATACTGCTGGCTCATATTTAAGTGATTGTCCACTGGGACTCCAGGATCCCTCTCACAGTTACTACTATTGAGCCAGGTACCACCTATTCTATACCTGTGCATTTGTTTTTTCTTGCCTAAATGTAGAACTTTACTTTTCCACCATTGAATTTCATTTTATTAGATTGGGCCCAGTGTTCAAGCCTGTTGAGATCCTTCTGTATCTTGACCCTATCTTCTTGGGTGTTGGCTATTCCTACCAGCTTGGTGTCATTTGCAAATTGGATGAGTTCCCCTTCTTTCTCCTCATCTACTGTATATTGTTTATGAAGATATTTTGCATTGCAGATTTCAAATCAAATCAAGTTTATTACAGTCAAAGATCAGAGACCAAAACAAATAAAAATACCTGGCATCTTTTGGCTGCTTGAAGCTGCTGTAGGTACTCTTCTTTCCTTCCAGTTGCTGAAAATTGTCCAATTTTGGTTCTTGGATGGCCAGACATCTGGCTTCCACTGAAATGTCTGCCTCTATAAGGCCCCACCAGAACTTTCCAAACTGGTTTTCAGGTCTTTGGTGTGGGGAAAGAGAGAAAAGGGGGAGAGATAGGTTAGCACTAGAACTGATTATTTGTTTTGAAAGAGCTCTAATCTTGTACTTAAACATGGGACAGAAAGTTAATTAAACTAGGAAAGAAAGCTGGTACTGCCAGCTGTGTGTTATTGGTTCTGCCTCTAGTAAAGGCATTATAGATTTGTGCTACTTCCACTAAGAAGGGATTTTATGTAGCTGTAGTTTTTACTATCTTTATTATGTTTTGGAGTGGAGGGGGGAACAGGGAGTGATAGTTTGCCTATCCTACAGGCTTCTTCTAGATCAGGGGTGTCAAACTCAAGGCCCACGAGCTGGAGGGATGCTTAAATCTGGCCCCCGGGGCCAGCCTGGAAATAGCAAAGGACTGACCTGCGGTGCCTCTGCTGGCCAAAACGGTGCGCGGGGGCCACGCATGGCCCCTCGCTCCCCATTTTTGCACTGGATGGCCTCTTGCAGCACTCTGCCAGCCAAAATGGGATGCAGGGGGGCTGCGCATGGCCCCCCGTGCCCCATTTTTGGCCTGGACGGCCTCCTGCAGCACTCTGCTGGCCAAAAAGGGGCATGGGGGGCCACGTGCAGCCCCCCTGTGCTCCGTTTTGGCCGGCAGGGTTGATCCCATCTCCCCGCCATCCCCTGGCCGGCCCGCAGAAGAGAACTACAATGCTGATCCGGCACTCGAAGAAATCCAGTTTGACACCCCTGTTCTAGATGCTGCCAACTACAGCCATCCATTGCCACCCAGCACTGCCATTCTCTTACAGCTCTATTTGAGGATGGAGCTTACTGTTTATCTATATTAAGAATAATTTGCAATAATTTTCTTTCTATGTATTTATTTATTTTTATTTATTTAATTTGTCGAACATGTACTAGGTAACAGGTATAAGTATAAACATGGACATTGCATGCTTTTTTCTTTTAAAAGTTATATCGGTACATAAATTTATGTTAGTAACGTAGAAATCTGCATCTTATTTTTGAACATAATTAATATACAGCCCAAGATCAATTGTGTGTGCCTTCGAGGCAATAGTATTGATTTAAACTGTTAAACCAATAATGAGCCTGCTAAATGAATCCAATGTCATGCTTCTATCAAATAATAAAAGAGCATATATCCCATTTCCTATCCAAATCTTAAAATACATAAATATAAAAATGTTTATTGTTGACAAATATGATACTCACACTGATACTTCCTCTTCCTGAGGAATCGTGTGTGCACAGCTGTTCAAACAAAGAACATTTTCATTTCTAAAATGCCTTGTAGCCTACTGTCATTAAAAAGATTAAATACTTCACAGCTCTTTGGTTTATGATGCACTATAGGCTATAAGCATATATAAATCTGCTGAAATACAATGATACATTCTCAGCTATATGAGAACTTAGCATGTAGTGACAAGTCTGAAGCATTTGACATAGTTTTTGCTTCTCCTCAGAGTTCCTATCTGCTATTAAAATTAATGGCAAAACAGCTTCCAGGTATTTAGCATACTCTTCTCTAATAGTGCACCACTTGAAAATGTTCTATGGTCTCTTGCTTGCTCTTTTGTCAGTAAATATTTGGGATATCCTCTGGAAAAAAACTAGATGAGGTTGGGATGGGAGGGTTGGGAGTTGGGTCACATTTTTAAACATACCAACTTATTTGGCTCCTCAGTTTCAGGAGTATATAACATGTTTCTTTAGTGTACAGACTCACTGTTCCCTGAAAGAATCTCATCCTAGTACTAATGAGGCCTAATCCTTATTGGTTTATTTATTTAAAATCTTCTGCCCATCTTCTAATCAATTCTGGGTGGCTCCCAATCAAAAGTTAAAAAACATTAAAAACAACAGAGACATGGCACCATGTCAACCTTGCTTAGTCTTGATCTTATGTATATGAATATTCTGCCACAGAGCTGATCTTTGGATTTTGACTTCTGCTACCGTAGTTTGGAAATGTATTTTCAACCAGGGAATATTCTAGGATGAGTCTTCATAAATGTGTCCTTTGAAGGAAGACACATTTAGAAATACGATTCTATCAAACCTGGTTACAATTCTTTTAACCCTAGAATGTAGAAAGTAGAATGATTTAAGCTTGGTCATTCATTTTCTTAACTGTCCATCATATTCTCAGGGGTCTTCCCCAAACCAGAGTTCAAGACTCTTCCTATCTTGCTCCTTCAAAGCCCAGCTTTGCTTCCATAGAGTGTCACAGGAATGCTATAGCTTGCACAGTTCTGATCTTTGTAGGTACTGACACTTCATAACATTTGACTATTTTTTCCAAGGCCTTCATGTCCTCTCTAACAAATGCTAATCTGCACCCTATTTGACTGCTTGTTCCTCTAATGCAGTGGTTCTCAACCTTCCTAATGCCGTGACCCCCGCCCCGCCACCCCGACCCCAGCCCCACCCCCTCCCCGTGCGCGATGAATTGGCAAACAGGGTGTGGCAGCGACCCCCGTCCCGCCCCCTCCCCGCGCGCGATGAGGTGACAAAGGGGGCGTGGCACCAAGATGGCGAGCTAGCGCGTGCTTAGGCGACCCCTGTGAAAGGGTTGTTCGACCCCCAAAGGGGTCGCGACCCACAGGTTGAGAACCGCTGCTCTAATGTTAATGGTTGATTCTAAAAAGCAGAAGCTATCCACCGCTTTGATACCTTCATTGCTAATTCTAAGTTTGGTTGTTCTAACTGTCACTAGTGCAGCCTACATTATATTTAATTTTAGTTCCATTTGTTCATTTTGCTCCTTAACTTTTATTACTACAGTTTGTAGATTCTTTGCATTTTGGCTATTAGGATATTTTAGCTATTCATCACTGGAAAATGTAAAATTGTTCCCACATGGTGTTTTTAACATTTGAATTAAGATTTTTTCCCCTGATATTGTGAGACAGAGAAAAACTGTACATGAATCAGACTGAAGCAATCCTACTTGATTAGTCAGATTTAAGCAATCATACATAATTTGGCCTCAATTTTATTTAGTAGAATAATGTTTTGCTCCACATAAATTTCAAAAGGCATCCTGAGAAAGTAGCAAAGTAGGTGAAAGTGTGCTTGTCCAGAAAAGAAAAAAAACACGGGGGTGGGGGCAGCGCTGCTGGGGGATGATAGAGAGCAACCTTGCTAGTGTGCTTCCTGATTACGAGTGTTTTGGTCATACAGCAGCCATTTTGTACACATAACCATAACAAACTCAAAATTCCACACATATCCATTAGCTTAAAAAGCCCTTTGTAGCATTTTTCAGGATTATTTAACATGGTTGTTAAATATATTTAAATCTGTAGTGTACAGTGATTATATGTGTATTTGAGCCCAAATGCTGTAAGTAAATAATGGGGTGAAATATATTGAGTTATCCAAATATGTTTCTGTTTAACGGTATGACTCCCTGGATTATTTCATTGCAAAGACAGCAAATTCAAATGCATGCATGTAATACACTAGGCATAATATTAAACATGTTGTAGATATGTAGAACTAAAAGAAGAAATGAAGGAATTGTGAAAGGCATCAACTTCAGTGATCCCAATCATTATTAGATAAATTTATGGAAGGAACTCTATCTTCCAACTACCATAGAATACATACATATAGTTACAATCTGAGGTAGTTATCCCAATTTGAAGCCCTCTAGATACAGTATGTTGGACTTCTATAATTCCTAGACATGTTTTTGGTTTTGTTGGATAGAAATATGAAAACTAAATCTAAAT
This sequence comes from Thermophis baileyi, assembly GCA_003457575.1. NCBI lineage: Eukaryota > Metazoa > Chordata > Lepidosauria > Squamata > Dipsadidae > Thermophis > Thermophis baileyi. Next base: position 89,049 of record QLTV01004389.1, read on the forward strand.
TATGTAGAGGACACTAAGCTGGGCTAAATGCTAAAGCAAGTGATGGCAAATCTAGATATTCTTCATGAAATATTCGCTATGTAGCCTATAGCTTCAATATTCCTTGATAATCCCTCACCAAACACTAATCAAGCCTAACACCACTTTATTTTCTGACCCAAGAGAAGGTCAGCCAGGAGTTGCAACTGCTGAGCCTACGCCCAATTTTGCAAATCATCTATGTACTAATGAGCTCTGTGCATTATTACCAGAAAGTAAGTCTCACCACAAGCTCTAGGAAATATGTTTAATGATAAGAGGACAATATTTGTAGCTCAGGTTTGAAAGCAGCACTGATGATGTTACCTAGTTTGGGTAATGAAATTTCTGCAAGCAAACAGCCAAGCTCAGAGAACAGCAAGGACTTCTCAGATATGTTTAAGAATACAGATGTGGTAACAGCTGCATTTATGCCAATTAGTAAATCCTGAGCCTTGCAGTAGATCCTAAGGACTTGCAGAGATTTGAGAAAAGTTCAATAGAAGATGCAGGAAATGTTAAATAACTATCTCTTCTTATTTCGTTTTTGGGTCCCTTTCTAAAGGTGATAATGCCAGCGCAGTTAAAACTGCAGTATATCTTAATCTGGGGTGGGCTGCTGGGGGTTTGCAGGGGTTCGGAAGAACCTCTAGCTAAGATTCTGTGCAGTTTGGAGAACCCCCAAATCCCACTCCTGGCTGGCCCCGCCTACTCCACCCCTCCCAGGAGTCCCCACACAGCCCGTTTTGGATGCAGGTAAGTGCAGGGCGCGTGCAGAGGCTTGGGGAGGGGAAAAAACAGGCCTACCGGAAGTTCAGGAAGGCCGGAAACTGGCCTGTTTCCGGCCTCCAGAGGGCCTCTGGAGCCTGGGGAGGCTGTTTTCGCCCTCCCGGAGGCTCGAGAAAAGCCTCCGGAGCCCGGGGAGGGCAAAAACGCCCCCCCTGCCATGGTGCAGGAGGCCGACTAGGCCACACCCACCATGGCCACACCCACCCAGCAACCGGGCAGAGAACCCCTTGCTAAAATTTTTGAAGCCCACCCCTGATCTTAATGTGGACACTACATTCAATATGGCTCCAGGGAAATCAAGTTGGTTTCCCAATGATATAATTTGGAGCTAACTTGAATCTTATGTTCATTAATTAAAATGTTTACCAATTTTATTTAAATTTTGAAAGCTGAAGCTGAAGTAAAAACAAAAGTCATGCAGATTGTCTCTCTTGACCCAGAAACTAAAGAAATGATTATGAAAGTAGGGATAGTTTGGGTTTTGTTCAATTACTTTAGGATATATCAATTATTCACAACTGTACTGACATTAATTTTTGCATTTTTGTTGTATATTAAATAAAGAAAAGCAAAACATACAACTATCTATTTGACAATATTTGTAGTTTCGGTCTCAGAGTAATGATTTTCCTGAAAGAATGAAAAAACGTCAAGGAAGTAAGAAAAGATACAGATCAGGATAATTTCAAAGGCACGTTCATCATAAATACATATTTCAAATTCTCACTTACTTTGCTCCATAGCATGTCTTTTTATCCATTTTAAATCTTTCAGATAACCGTAAATGGGAAAACCATTGACAATGATATCTTTTAATTATTAACTGTTCTCATGATTTGATTTTAAATTTCTTGTGATAGTTTTCCAATAAATCAGTAAATCAACCATTTATCTTTATCTGCCAGTTCTCTTCTGTGATATGCTTCTTGAGCTGAGGTCCATAGAGATATTTTCAGGCATAGACTGGACCCTTTTAATAAAATGTTTATATGTTCCAGAAACCTAAGCAAAACAAAAAATCCATGAAGGCTGCATAGCCGTTTAGGGCATGTTGTAAATCTCTTAGGCCCCAAGCCACTTGACACACAATCAACCACAAGAAATTAAATTGCTGCAGTCTTCTCATGAAGAGCAACTCTTCCAGACCACAAGTGGCTGATGACTTGATTTCTCCTTCCTCTGGAAAAAATTATGTCAGCCAGAACCATCTCCTGGCTGGCAATTTCAGCACTGTGCTGTCTCCACTACAGAGTTGTTCTCAGAAATGTCTAACTGGTCACAACATTTCACCCAGAAATAGCTACACAGAGACAGAGTAGACTGCAGAAATCTTTCTACAGGTAGGACCCATTTAGCAACCACAATTGGAAGTGGCAACTCAGTTATTAAGTGAAGCAGCTGCTAAGCGATATCACAATTGGGCTTACAATCTTACTTAAGCTTTTCTTTGCTTTACAGATCTGAAAAGGTCATAAATGCAAGTATTGGTCACAAAGTTAGTTCTTCACCACAGTTGTAACTGTGAATGGTCAGTAAATGAGGACTACCTATAGATGCTACAACCATCTCAAGTCTGGCTGGAGATTAATAGAATCACTCTAGACCCTACCAATATTTGGGGAACTAACAGCAGGAGAAAATACTCAGCTATGCCAGAGCTATTCCATTTGTTGACAGTAACTTTCAGTATAAGGGTAATATAACTGAAATAATATTAAGTTCCTAAATTAAATCACTGATAAATGGTTTCTGATATATTATTATATATAGTATACTATATATAGTATACTATATACACACACACACACACACACACACACACACACACACACACACTA
>QLTV01004389.1:96044-112108 GCA_003457575.1 Thermophis baileyi
CAGTCACTTGCCTCATCTTGCCTCCCCGGCATAGCTGTTGCTTCTGTTTGGCTCCTTGCTTGCATTGACCACATGGTCTCTGCGGGACAGCCAGCTTGCCTGCCTTCCCACGCGGTGCCCGCGGCCCAACTGAGTGGCCCTGATCGGCCTGGGTAAGCCTGCGAGTCGCAGCTTAGCTAGCTGCCTCTCACTGTCCCATGTGGTGCCGCCAGCTTGCCTGCCTTTGTCACGGCCTACCACGCTAGCCACGTGGCCCAGCTGATATCTGCGCCTCACCCGTTCTGTTCACTGCAGCTGCCTGCGAAGGTAAGGTGCTCGGCTGAAGGGCCACCTCGGGGTGGACACGGCAAGGCTCGGCCGCCTTTCGGGCCTTGTTCTCATCAATCGCCATCCTTCTGCCCACATGCCACCTGCTCTCCCTTTGTTGTGGCCCGCCAGCAATCCGTGCAGCTGGTTGCAGACTCCGACAGCGAAAGGGCTGTGGTGGTGATGCGCCGGCGGCCTGTGCAGCTGGTACCCGAGTCGGACAGTGAGGAGGTTGGTGTGGACTCGGTGCCAGAGGCAGAGATGCAGCCAGGGCCTTCAGAACCTCCAGAGGCTCCCATCACTGACGAGGAAGAAGAGGAGGAGCCTATTCTTAATGCATGGGCACGCAGAGCTGTCAAGAGGCAAGAATGGTTACTCAGGAGGAGGTCTCCTCGGAAGTAAGGCTTTGGGCTAATTGGCCATGCCCTTAGCCTATTTAAGTAGTGACCACGCTCAACCACGTTGCAGGAAACAACTCCGTTCAATCCACGTATTGATTTGGGTTTCCTGTTCAGCTCTTGATTCAAGTTGGCATTATTTTTCCTGTTCTTAGTTCTGGGCTTTCTGCCAACTTCTGTAAGTTCTCGTAGCTCTTATCAGTTACGCCTAATTTATTGGACTTCTTGGATTCTTTGTGCTTGGACTCTTGCCAACTGTTAAGACGTTAATTAACAGTTGGTACACCGAAAGAACTACTTTATGATTTATGGACTTTAACCAACATGACTGCTAAGAGAGCATTAGCAGTTTAAAGAGTATTAAACAAGGTTTGTTTGTACATTGCTTGTGTTGTTTTTGCGTGGTTCGGCAGCTGGGACAGAACACCCTTCACCTCGTGTTGGGGGACGCGCCAGTCCCTGGCTCTGGCCTTCCCGTGGCCTCCTCCTGCATGCCGCCCACTCGCCCTTCACCACGCGTCGCCCCGTTTCCCCTCCTTCAGAGGCCCTGGCCCTTACTCAATCTCCCCGCTTCCTCCCCCACGACCGCCTCTTTCTTCGTCCTGCGACCTTACCTTCCTCCCACAGCTGGTGGCAGAGGGGAAGGCAAGCCAGGGCTGAGCCGTCGCCATTCAGCTCCCCGCCAGCCCGCATCTCGCCCCCCTTATCGCAAGATGCCTGCAACCGCCTCCTCTTTTTTTCTGTGCGAGAAGCCTCCAGCCGGCAGAAGCAGCCTCCAGCCTCTGCTGCCAGCTCAGTTCTGGCTGGGAAAGAGCGACAGCTGGAGGCTGCTTGCACCGGCAAAGAGGAGGCAGCTTCGAACGTTTTCGGACGTTTTCCGGGCTCGAAAACAGTAAAAAAATGGCCAGAAAAAGGCCTGAAAAACGGCAGATGGAAATGCCCCATTTTCCACGTCCATTCGTCTGTCTGCGCCACGCTGGATCACGATGGGGAGGTAGGGGGGAAAAGGAAAAAAGCCCACTCGGTCCGTATCGTATGTACTCACCAGCACAACAAAGAATCTCTCTTCCAGCTTGCCGGTTCGGGCATTGGGAGCTTGAGGAGTAGATTGAGCGCCCGAACACCATTCTTGTTCCCAAAGGGCCTGAAAATTTAGTGTACCCCCTCCCACTAGAACCCTCATTCAAGCTAGATAGATAGTTTTTTTTTAAAGAATTTAGTTCTTTCACATCAAAGAAAAGTAGATACCGACAAAATATTAATAAAATAATGTAATTTTAAAATCTCATAATTTAAAAAAAAAACACCAGAAAAAGCGAGGAGAAGCCTTTACCTGATTTCTCCTTTTTCTTGCATTCAGCATTCCTGAGTCCATCAGGTAAGTAGACTGAGCCCAGAAAGTGAAGGGTCTTACAACTTAATAGATGACAAATAGGCTGTAAAAACTGTAGCATTAAGAAGGAACAGATTGTAGACATAACTAAACCTTCTCAGAGAATGAAAAAAATGCAACATCTAGACCAATCCCAAAGGTGCTTTTTCAAAAGGCAACTGGGCTTTCTTTGTTTTTCCTTGAAGATGTTTCACTTCTCATCCAAGAAGCTTTTTCAGTTGATTCAGTTCGACTGAATCTCCATAGACATCTAGACCAATTCCTGGATTAATTTCATTCACAAGAAATCCGTTTTGACGCATATTTCTTATCCTCCATTTAACTTCACACCCTATTTACTCTATTTTGCATGCTTGCATGTTACATTCTTTGATAATCAACCTTCCCGTCTGCAATATTTAAATGCCACAAACTCCAGATTATGTCAGCATTCTAGGCATGCCTAAAAATGAGATAAATACATTTATTATCGCCAACATTTATATTATTGTCCACATTCATCAGAATTTAAATATTTGTTATCTTTCAAAATGGTTAATGAAGGGTGTATTTCAATGTTGTAACACATCAAGAAAGCATACATTTTAAATGTTCATTTGTACTACTGATGGGAAATATGAGCTCAAGGTCAGAAATGTCAATGAACAAAGATAAAAACAGACTCAAAAACTATCAAATGTGATCAAAACTAAATAGCAGTAAAAAGAGTGATAAAAACAGATACTACATTTGATCTTGGCCCAAACAGTTAAAAAAATTGGCTTTAAGGTCATTAATTGCATGTTTGTCTTTTAATACTCTAATTCTATAAATGGACTTTTCTCCTTTGTCATATTTCACAGTACTTGCCTAGGGAACAGGAGAAAAACAGTGTACATGAAGCAGGGTGAAATTCAGCAGGTTCTGACAGGTTCTGGAGAACCGGTAGTGGAAATTTTCAGTAGTTTGGAGAACCGGCAAATACCACCTCTGGCTGGCCCCAGAGTGGGGTGGGAATGGAGATTTTGCAGTATCCTTCCCCTGCCACGCCCACCAAACCAGACCCACAGAACTGGTAGGGGAAAATTTTGAATTTCACCCCTGACATGAAGTAATAAGTCTAAAGTCTCACATTAAACTCAAATCCTTTATGCAGTACATGGAATCTCTCCTTTGCATTTATGCCACTTCACAACCTGGCAAAAACTCTAGATAACTAATCACAAAGTGGGTGATAATTTATAGTCTTTCCTTTCCTTAGAATTCAAATTCATGCATACCTATGGAGATAAGAGACAGCAGACAAAACACGTTATTCAGGAAGTGTATTGTTTGTTTCTGACTCATAACTTTTATTTCAAAAGGTGCATTATTGGTAGAAATTTATTTATTGCACCATACAAAGATAGAGACAGTGATAGGGTAAATTGCATGTGAAATTTGAGTAGTATACATCAGTAAAAACTTGAATGGACTGAAATACTCCAACCTCCCTGTTTGAAGCATAACCACTGATATCTACATACACCACACAGAAATTTCAAAGGTTGAGTACAATAACATATTTCAAAATGTAGAACATTTTTCTTCAAAACATTAAAAAGTTACTTTTTAAAAAAAATCCTCTAGCATGCCATATTCTCAATACAGTATCCTCTATTTTAATCAATTGTAGCATCTTGATGTAGGTGTTTTTCCACTGTTTGGAATTTGACCTTATTGATGTACAGTAAAGCAAGTTGCAGTTTTGCATAAGTATAAATATGATAACACTTCTTCTACAAACCAAAACCATTTCATTTTAATCTGGCTTTGATGGATTTCAAACCACTTTCTCCTCACTACATGTGAAGGTAGTAGACTCAATTCACATATCAAATAAAATCATGACCATGGTTGAGGAAGGAGGAGCATTTGAAATTTGAAGTGCAGCTTGCATGTAGCAAGGAGGCCCTATGAAGCAGACATGTCTAACTTTGCTTTAAATTAGTAATGAAAACAAACAAATAATCATATATTAATACAAGGACTAATTTGTAAAAAATGTTATGTAGTTTACTGTCATGTCTACAGAAGGAAAAATATCTGTTAAAGCAACCTGAGATATGACCGGTAGTTGTACCGTATCCATGGAGTGATGTCTGTTTCTTTGAGAGGTGGTGATGATATGCACTACCCTCAAAAAGCTCTCACTGGACCCAATAATTATGGGCAAGTATTTGAGGAAGGTTGTTGAGAAGGTGGCCAGACAACAACTGCAGAACATCTTATAGGAAATGAATTATCTGGACCTGTTTCCATCAGGTTTTAGGCCAGGATACAGCACACAAACATCACTGGTGGCATGTGTTGATGATCTTTGATGAAGCCAGGATGGGAGTAGTGCATCCATTATTGTGCTCCTTGATCTCACAGAGGGTTTTGAAACTATTAGCCTCAATATCCTTTTAGGCCAACTGCAGGGTATGGGTGTGGGAGGCACCATTTTATAGAGGTTCTCCTCTTTTCTCTGTGGAAGTTTTCAGTCAGTAATGTGTGGAGAGGTTGTGTCTGCAGCCCCTCATCTATGGGATGTTTCGGGGTCCAACACTTTCCTCTTCCTGTTTAACATCTCATGAAACTGCTGGGTGAGGTCAACAGTACATGGGTAATACCCAATTATACATCTTCACACATAGGAAAGCTTAATCTTGACAAGACTAATTCCCAATTAGTGAATACTTGTCCCATCCCACCCCCACCCAGATCTGTAGACTTTTCATCTTTAGTCTTGGAGGGGTAACACTTTTGCACAGATCCATCAATTTCATAAGTTGTACCAATTCCTCAGATTGAGAGGCCCTCCAGACAGTCACTCGTACACTAGTCAACTCATAAAGGGACAACTGCACTCTACATTGGGCTGTCCTTGATCACCTGGAAGCTGGTCCAGAAGATGGCAGTAGCTGAGAAGATGGCAGCGCAAACAGTGTTGGGCATGCCACAGAATGGCCATGTTCACTGCTATTCCACACCCTACATTGGTTGCCAGTTGGATCATGGCATAGGGTCTAGCTATGTCAGAGACCTCCGGATTTCTGCCCATTCAGTTAAGATTGGGTAGAGTGAGGTATCATGGGTTCCTTCAATTAAATAGTGTCATCTATTGGAACCTAGGAAATACACCTTCTCGGTTATAGCTTCTGCCTTCTGGAACACCATCCACTTAAAGATCCCATCTTGATACTTCAAAAGTGAAGATCTGGCTGTACTTTCAAGCTTGGGCTTTGGCAAGTGTCAAGCTCCTGTTTGTGGGGTGACTCTAGGCTGGTCTTTCTTTCTCAGTCTTATATTGGAAAGCCAGAGAGTATTTATGTACCAGCTTGCACTACTGTAGACCTTTCTCTATTATTCAGGCTAATAATAAAAATAATGTGTTCCTCTGTTTACACTGAATTCAGTATTACAGTTTTGGAGGATTTAAATTGTTTAAAGATGTTTTTTAAACCTCTTGTCAACTGTTTTGGAAACATTCAGCTGAAAAGTGATATTTTATCATAGACAATATATGACTTCAAAAGGAGTAGACAATGAGGATTGCAACAGCAACTGTAGTAGAGAACACACACCCAGACAGTCATGGGAGAAATCTGAAAGTACATTAATATTAACATAAGTAATGCATACTTCCCAAACCAAAAAGATGCTTACTTTCTATATCTGTAAGACATATCAGATTTGACGTGAAAAGAGAATGAAACAAAATTAAAGTTGGAAAAAAGAAGAAATCAGAAGGAAGTAACAGACAGTAATGCAATACCATTTGAGTATGGTCTACTCCTGCTTCTCCTGCTTTTTTTGTTTTTTAGAATAAAAAGGAAGAAACTCAGTCCAACCCAAAATTCCTATGGGAGTAAGAGTTAAAATAACTGCAAGACTGGCTGAACATGGTAATATTTGTTGATTCCTCTTACAGTTGTTGCCCATTATGTTTACCATAAATCAGAAAACCATCTAAAAGAAGTGGGGAATCCAAATGGAGTTCATAAACATGGATATTTTGTTTAATATCACTCTTCAGTGGCAAACCACCTGTATAATGTTTTCTGGAAGAGGGTTAGAAAGAAAGAATTGAGAAACAAAAGGTCAACTTTAACAAGAAAAGAAATTGATTGGAATTCAAATCATTTATCTTTTAAACTGCTTTTTAATTTTTTTTAAAAAATGCTTTACTTCATGATAAAAAGTCTTGAGTTTCTTGATTTTTAGAAGCACACTGGGTACATGTGGCAAACGTACATATAAGAATACTGCATGCTTTTGTGTCTACTAAGAAGGACCAGGGTTTTTATTTCCAAAATGTTGTGGACTAATACTTTTGTAAAACAAGGAATTATTAGAAAAATAAATGGAAAAAAGGCATATAAAATCCAAGTCCAAATATTTTACTATGAGATTCAACAAACATAAAATTACACCTATCACATGCTTAGATGTCACGGCAATGTCAAATTGCTATAAAAGTTTCTAAATGTTTACTCTCTAATTTTGTACTTATCTCATTGTGGACCAATAACAGACAGCTCACAGACCTGATTCACAAAGCATAGTTTACGTAGCCCTATTGTTATGCCTTTCATGCCTTTCTTATGAATCGCTTTATTGTACTTTTGAATATATTAATTATTCAATATTTATATTCCATTTTTTATTTGCTGTAATCCAACCCACTTTTTTCAGCTTCATCTATTTTTTTATGACCTATATTCAATATACATCCCAAGGTTAATTGCTGACTTCACCAAAAATAATTAGAAAAATGTACTAATGCTTTTGGAGTTATGGGCATGAATGCCCAGTTAATATTTATTTAAAGTTGTTATGGTTATCAATATTACTACAAGTGTTTTATATTTTGTTAGATATCATGTGCTAACATGTTCTAGGAATTTAAAATAGTCACCTTGTGTTTGAGTTGATTCCAAATTGCTCTCTCCATATAAGTGTGCATGTAAGTATGCATGTATGTGTGGGTGTGTACGGAGGGGGAGAAGTGAGGAGGATATAGGGATATGACTATTTACAGCATGCTTGAGCTACTTGTGTCAGCTCAAGAAACTGAAGAGGAATTTTTAAAAACGAATATGCATTGAACTCGAGTGTTTTGTCAAGTTTGTTCTTCATAAAAATGCACCCATAACTTTGTATGAATGTATTATAAAAATTGTTTATTTAGCTTTATTTGAATTGTAAAGAAGACTACTAAGGAATTGCTAAATATTCTCCAATAAGATGTCTCAATTAAAATGTCAAATGACACTGGAAATACAAATGAAATCAGGTGAGCCAGAGAGCTTGGTAAGCAAATAGTAACTGAGAAGCTGCAAGACACAATTAGCACTTATGACAATATTGGAAACCCAGGATTTATATCTTGTGATACATGAACATAACCAATCATAGCTTATTGAACAAACCACAGCTAAGCAAACCAGGGCTTAGAATGACACGTATATTATGTTATTCTAAAAATAAATAAAAATTATGAGTCCCATAATTAACAGATGGCAGTTCTTCAGCGTAAGAGACATTAGTGGCAACCTTATTACACATCAGCTAATTGTAAACACGACTCACTGCCCCATTTGCTTTGGAAAGGTTTAATGCTAATGAAACACAGTTTGGTGCCTGAGAAAAGAACAAAGGAATACCCTTTTCAGTACATATATACACTTGAACTGAAGAAGAAACAGTCTCTTCCTCTACCTCTTCTAAGAACAGCAGAAGAACTACAGGCTTTAGCAACAGGTCACATGACAAATACAGCTGGGTTCTTTTTGTACCTCTCAGCATCTACTGTCTAAGATGGTTGCTTCATTTTGTCTCATGATCAAACCAGTTCTGCTGAACTCTTTTCAACTGTAGGCTAAGTTAAAGTACTTTTAAGCCATCCTGGGTCAGCAGAAAATGATCCCAGCATGATCTGATTCACGGCTGAAGGATGCTGCCATGTTTTTGCACATGCTGCACATGGTTGGTAAAGGGTTGGGTTGATTCCTCTGGTTTTGCTGCCCTCCCCTCCCACAGGTCATCAGATGCAGGTAAAACCTTCGTCATAACCTTCACTGCAATAGGACTAGGGAAGGTCTGGTGGCAGGATTCTGTCAGTCACCTCTCAGCTCCTCCCTATGCTCTTTTCCCCACATCATATTCTGCTTTACCCAAAGCTAAATAAATATGGCTTATTAACAATAGCAACAGAGCAAGACTACAGAAGGAGTCTGAGTTACAAGCAGCACTTTTATTTAGGATTTCTCTCCCATTTCTTTCCATTTTTTAACATAGACAAGAAAAAGTGATTTTCCGTTTCTACCACTTAAGGAGGTGATAGAAAGGAGGGTTGTGCCATTATTTTACTTCTTTGCTACTTCAGGCTTCTGCTACTGCCATGGGCAGTGGTGGGCTGCTGCCGGTTTGGACCGATTCGAGCGAACCGGTAGTTCCGACCGCCCACCCGCCCCAGCGCTATTTCATCCTAGATCGCCATGTTTTTGGAGCCGTGCATGCGCACACTCACATTTCCGGTGCTGGGCGAACTGGTTGTTACATTATGTGATGCCCACCTCTGGCCATGGGACTGTTCTAGAAGAGCCAGTTTGGTGTAGTGATTAGGACATCAGGCTAGAACTGGGACACTTGAGTCCCAGTCTTGCCTTAGGGACAAAACCGATTGGGTGACCTTGGGCCAATCACTCCCTCTCAGCCCTAAGAAGGGCAATGACAAACCACTTCTGAAAAATACTTGCCAAGAAAATTGCAGGGATTAGTCCAGGCAGTTACCAAAGGCACAAAACAAAACATGGGACCATTCTAGCATTGCGGCACAATTCTGTTAAGACAAACTACTGTTGGCATTAAGAACAAGTCACATGGCAAATACAGCTGGGTACCTCTCAGGATCTACTGCCTAAGATGGTTGCTTCAGAGCAATCCTGCTATCAAAAGGAGCACACCAGCATCAAATTGAAGCAACTAAGGAGCCCTGCTCTGACTCACTCCTCTATTATTCATCTGGCTGCATCTCCAACAGAATGATTAGCAAAGTGTAACAGATTTTATACAGCTTGTGGCCATTTTTCCAATGAAATTAGTTTAAGGGGGGAAATGCTACTTTAATACCAGTAATGCTAAGCAAGATTTTAGCCTGACTCATTCAAGTGCTGGGAATAAGACGGGTGCAATAACCAAGGGTAAAAGATGTTGTCATATAAGTTAGTATAAGTGGGAAAAGGTCCTATGTCTCTGTGCTAGGGAACACATGCCCCCTCATATTGAACTTTGCCTATTTAATTTTGAGGATTCAAGGATTCTTCAGAAGGAGAGAAGCTAGAAGTCCTACCACAGAAGCTGGAACATTAGATATCAAAATTTATTTGATTATGTTCCAAAATGGGCATGTAACGAACACATGGGTTACACCTAAAGTTATGACTCCAATTATCAAATGGCACCCATTGTTTGCAGCCCATCTCACTGCAAATGGATTCCTTCATCTCTGTCATCTTTCTAGGATCCCCAATAATCTACTCCAAGGCATTGGAGGACTCTCCTAATTGATATCAGAGTGGATGAGGAAAAAAGATAAAGGGAGTAGGAGTGCAAGTGGAAGCATAGCCAAATTTCAACTTCATATTTTGTGGACTGTACTGTTCTTCCTGATTTCAAAAATATTTATATATTGATATCTTACACTTTACCTTCTGAAATGTGATCTTGCCAATTTTTCATTGTGCACTATAATGCTAGAATACAAGCACCATGTTACCGGTTTTGTAGATCTCATTCCAAGTTCCTAAGAAGAATCAGCAACACATTATAGTGATCTGGATTTGACCGGATGTGATTCAAACTACTTTAAATGCTTACTGATTCTATACATATGTTAAATAAATATAATAAACTTTTTAAAAACATATTTTATTTGCTCATTTAAAAACATTTTCCATGAAAATACCAGTAACTGAATATTGTGTAACAGGTTAAGCAACAAAAATTGTTGTGACATCTTAAAAAGTCTGAAATTTATTATGTGACTATTTTTTGTGAACTATTATTCATTTTACTACATGCATGGAACAAAATATTGTTACATGGAGATTTTATTATTATGGTTGGTTGCACAGTCCACCTAATTAAAGCACAGAATAACAGAGAACATATAATAAGAAATGGTTAAATCTATTTTAATACATTAAATTTGGTACACACCCTCAAATGCTATATTAGAATTAATTTCTTTTTTTTTTATTTCAATTTATGAAAACAGACAGGTTTTTTTACATTAATGATTAATACTTGCAGTAATAAAAAATCTTGTCATTTATTTAAGGAGGCACCTCCTCTTTCTGATACAGAAATTGTATTCCAACATCACCTTAAAAGTGAAGTACAATTACGAAGAGTCCTTCTCTGTCATAGTAATATTCATAAAGGAGTGTGACAGGGATGTATTCTTGCTCTTTTTAACTTGTATGTCAATTCAATGATGGACCTCTTCATAGTCTGAATTTTCTCACACCTAAACTAGCAGGGTGCAATATCCTTATATATGCTGATGATGCCACCATCATTTCATAAACCACTATAAAACTAAAAAGAGCAATAGCATCACTAATTTGATACTGCAGATAAAAAAAAATCATCTGGTTCTTAATTCTGTCTTAGCACAATATGAGACTTCATGCACATTTCTTTTAAGGTATAAGCCTTTGTGAGTTCAAAGAAGTTTATGTCTTAAAATAAATGTGTCTTAAAAGGTTTTTACCAGACACTAATTTTTGGCTATCCTAGACTAACATAGCTCTCTTCCTATAGTATCAGTTTCTTCATATTGTTAAAAATATGTTTTTGTTTTTTGTTGTAAAAAATATGAAGGGGAAAAGTGATTTCAGTAGGTTACAAAGAAAAATAGCAAATCTGTTAGAAATAGGTTGTTAAAAAAACAAATTAGAATAAAGTAGTCTACATAAATAATTCTTAATCGTAATAAGTTACAGGCCACTTAAAAGGCTAACATTCTTAAGAAATGTAAAAGAATGATGTACTGGTTTAGTATTTTCAGCTTTATGTTTTTGTTAATACATCATGCACTAAGCCCATTTACTTAGCCAAGGTTTGTTAAATAAGCCACATTTTGGGTGCATTCACAGTTTGCATTAAGCTATAAACGCGAATAGCTGAGTTCACATATCATTGTAAGTTAAGGCCAAAAAGGCCACTTCATGCCTAAATAACTACTTTTATTTAATATTTGGTAATTAAAGAAATGTGACATGTGCATATAGTGAACTGATAGATAAATTGCCCACAACTTTTCAATTAAAAAGTAGTCATTCTTAATCAAGCAAATTGTTTGTATTCAGGTTTATATACAGGTATTACCTGAATATAATACATATTATATTACATATTTCCAAATGTATTATTATGCATTAAATTGTTCATTTATTGGCCTTTAACCATCACAATCTAACAGCAAAATAATAGAATTGTAAGGGACCTTGGAGATCTTCTAGTCCAACTCACTGCTCAAGCAGGAAGCTCTATAATTTTATTATGATCATAGACCAGCATGTACAGTCATTAAAAAGCATAAAGGACAAATCAAGAGTAAAAAGAAAAAGCTAAAAATATAAAAAATACATACCTTAAAAACTAAATATATACATAAAAAATAGAATCTAAAATAAAAATAGGAACATTAGATGGCTGTATGGAAGCATAAATAGTATATAGAAGAAGAGTTATAAGGCCTTCTAATATGGCAAACTAGATATAGTTAAAAGTTGAGCCTTTAATACAGGTGTTAAATATGTGTTTGGAGTACTGCTGCAAGGAACATGGCAAGATTATATGTTGTCGCAGAATTGGTATCTGAAAACAATAGGGTGGAGTACAATTGTCCTATGTGCCCTGGATATTTCTGTAGTAATGGCGTAAAGAAGCTAGTGTGACTATCTCTGTAGTATGGAGAAGCCTATCCTCTGTTGTTTCTATGTTGTTTCTATGTTGTTTCTCAGAATAACAGAGTAGGAAGGGACCTTACAGGTCTTCAACCTCTTATACCATTTCCAGGTAAGTGACTGTCCAGTCTTATCTTAAAAGCATCCAGTGATGGCGCACCCACAACTTCTGGTTTTTGGCAAAACCAGCCCATAGTGAACCATGAATTCACTTAACAACTGCCACAGAAAAGGTCATGAAATCAGTTCTGTCATGTGATTTGACCTACTTTAGGACCATCACAAGTTCAGACTATGATGGGTAGGCTCCATTATGCTTGTAACTCGAGGTCTACCTGTACTGCTTACTAAGATATGGGTACTTCTAAACAACCAACCTTTCTATTTTCCAACCCGTCAAAATCTACTTAAATTAAAATGGATTGAGATGGATTTGAACTATTGTATCTATTTCCAGACATCAGATGAGCTCCCAGGCACTATGAGGTGTTTTAAGTTAAGAATTTCCTACACTGAGAATACAGATTGCCTATCAAAAATAAAACCACAATCTATTCAATTTCTGAAATATCATTTCTCACTGACAAAGGGATATATCAAAATTGCTTGCTCTAATGTATTCTGATTTCACATCACAGGACTTTTGGGTCTGTGCCTTTATTTCAAAGATCTCATCAATAGGAGGCAGAAAATTTTACCTATTGGATGCAGAAAGTGAAAGGTGAACATGCTCAATGAAAATCCAATTATGGTTTCTATCTAGAGACTATTATAGGCTGCTAAACCTAAGAGCATACATACTTCTTTAACACCAGGAAAAACAGATGAATAATTACTGTAACTACAGATATCAAAAGCCCTCCATACTGTGAGAATGCCAGACAACATTGCACTTTACATGGAAACGATGGAGTAACTTAAGCTAATAAGGGTTCTGCACTCAACCTGATTCTGCATTAATTGAAATATAAAAATTTTACATAATTAAGTCCTGACTTAGTTACTTTGATGGGGACAATACCTCATACATAGTCTCAGCAGAAATCAATTAATACTGGCATCTGCTAAGGAATGACTAAATGAAGGGGAGAGTCTATATTTGTAAAACATGAGTATTGTAATTCCTTCAGGCCAAAACATGTGTGATTTTATTTTGCCAGTGTTTTACTTTTATTGATGAGCACATATTTGAAGCACAATAATAAATAAGAAGTCTTATCTATATATCTGAATTGCCTATCGATTTGGATATTTCCTAATACTTCTTCCAGTTTCAGAAGATCTTTTTAAAATGTTTTCAGTCCGAGTTGCTGCTATTCAAGTTTGAGATTCTGCCTCAACCTCAGGAATATATCAAATTACCATTTCCTCTGAGATTTGACCTAAGGAAAGAAAATTTCAAGAGAGTAGGATGGAAGCTTCCAGATCAAAATGCAAACTGGGGGAACGACACTGAAAACTACTAGGCCTCTCTCCTCACATGAATGCCCTGCCTCCCAATGCTAAAATAGCAGAAGAACCATGCTAAATTTTATGCAGCCTGGATGACAAGCATGGGGCAATGCATGCCTAGAATAGTACAGTATCATGTTAAAAGCCCAACAGCTGCTTCCAGAGGGATCTGGGTTTCCCCAAGAACCATCTCAGTAGCAGATTAAATGGGTGGGGGAGAGAGAAGGGGGAAGGTATTTGTGTGAAAGCAAAGATAATCTTTATGCTTGCATGTGGAATCCAAGGTAGAATTTGAACTATAACGAGAATGAAGTCCAAAGTACACTTCTCTTAGAAAAGATTGGCAAAAATTAGTTGACAGAATTACCTCCTGAACCAATTAAAGGTCTATGGATAGTGGTACTTATTTTTACTTTGTTTATTTAATAAATTTCAACATTTCCCATCACATCTAAGTTACTTTGGGTGATTATGCAAAATAAGGCTATAAAAGGCATGATATGATAGCCTTAAAATATTTCACAAGAAATAGGATTTTACCACATCACATAAAATTTTGCCAATTCCTATAGGACTTTCAGATAACTCCTAAGACTGCCAGTCAGATTTTCCTTCAAATGGTCTGGCTCTTACATGTGGGATAACTGCTGTCAGACTAGACACTCCAAATTCTGACTAGTTCAGTTTGATGACTACACAAAAATAAAACTACTAAATAGAACAGTTGGAAACACTTTTCTATAAAACCAACCATCTGATTGATTTCATGGCTATTCCATGAAAGATTCAATAGATCTTCACCCTGCTATTTACTCCTGGTACAGGCTACTGAAGTGAGGATAAAACAGAAGCCTGTACTGAATAAAATAAATTGTATATTTATTTATATTTTATATTTGTAGTATATACCAGGCACAGAATGCTGTTTCCACGTGACTTTCAATACTCTTAACATTAAGATTGGAGGTCATAGCTGATACATGAATGAAGGTTGAGTGGAAGGATCAAGGTTTATTTCACAAATAGAATCTATCATCTATCTATCTGTCCATCGGTCTATCTATATCAGGGGTGGGTTTCTGCGAAATCTGTCCCCTACCTGTTCGGAAGTGCGTGTTCCTTCAAAAACTGTGTGCAAGTGTATCTAGAATTGATGCTGTTTTGAAGGCAAAGTGTGGTCACTTTGTTTTGGATTTCTCTTTTGTTCATTTATTTTCCATTTTGTTAATTGATAAAAATAAACTATTAACACTTCTATTTCTGAAATCATACTTAATTTACAGCATTTTTGTACAACTGCCTAAAACTTTCAGGCAAGAATTTAACAAAGGGTTTAAGTAAAATACTAGAAATAAAAGATCAACACAAATTTATTATATCATGTCTTTATGGATAGCACTTTACTAGATCAGATACATAAAATATGCTTGTGAGAGAAGACAATATAAAACTAGGGAGTAGAGACATCCACAGGGGTGGTCAAATTGAAATATAAGCTTTAACTCTTTTGTTCATATAGTGTTTCCCTACATACTTGGGAGTTGGGCGGCATACAAATTTAATAAATAATAATAATAATAATAATAATAATAATAATAATAATAATAATAATAATAATAATAATAATAATAATAATAATAATAATAATAATAATAATAATAATAATAATAATAATAATAATACTATTGTTCAAAACACAAACTCTTCCTGAATCTAGGTACTAGAACAGGGGTGGGTTCTAACTTACCTCGCTGCCGGTTCGCTTCCTCCCGCGTCGCGTGGGCGCGCCTTGTGGGCGCGTGCATGCGCAGTGCCAAAAAAATCCGAAAAAATAAATAATAATTTTAAAAAGCCAAAAACAAGATGGCGACCGCACGCACAGTGCCGGAAACTCAGCTTCTGCACATGCTCAGAAGAAAAAATAAATAAAATAAAAATAAAAAAATAAAAATTCAAAAAAAAAGAAAGCAAGCTGAAAACAAGATGGCGACCGCATGCACAGTGCTGGAAACTCGGCTTCTGCACATGCTCAGAAGAAAAAAAAAATTCAAAAAAAATTCAAAAAAAAAGATGGCGGCCCCCACGGACCGATCCGGTTCGGTGACGTCATCGTGATGTCACCAGCGGGCCGCTACCAGTTCAGGAGAACTGGTCCGAACCGGGAGGAACCCACCCCTGTACTAGAATTGGTCCTTACTTAGTGAAAATATTAAGAAGGAAACTTCTCTCTGTTATGTTCTAACTGTTTAAACTGTGTTGCATTGTTCCAACCAGGTCCAGCGTTTGAGCGGGAAAAAGCTCAAACGCTATTGGCTGGTCTGTCTGACAGCTCCCTATAAAAGGGCAAGCTGTCAGACTGCTCTTTGCTGGTTGCTTACACAAGAGCTGAAATAAAGAGCTGCTTTGGAAGTCTGTCTCCTGTCATCTCTACCCACTATCTAACAGTCTGCCGCGCCATTTTGCCGAAGGACGTGCATGCGCAGAACAACTTCAGGGGAGACCTGTCAAATCGCTCCCGGCGCGTTTTTCAAAAGC
>QLTV01004389.1:114427-130946 GCA_003457575.1 Thermophis baileyi
CAGTCCCTTTTTTGAAAACATTCAGTGATGAAACACCCACTGTTATGTTCTAACTGTTTAAACTGTGTTGCATTGTTCCAACCAGGTCCAGCGTTTGAGCGGGAAAAAGCTCAAACGCTATTGGCTGGTCTGTCTGACAGCTCCCTATAAAAGGGCAAGCTGTCAGACTGCTCTTTGCTGGTTGCTTACGCTGCCTCACCACCATCTGTATTGCGCAGGTCTAGTAGTGCTCCAAAACGCCCCGCCTACCTGCGTGATTACGTATGCTGGACAGCTCCATCCAGGAGGGGAGGGGTGTTATGTTCTAACTGTTTAAACTGTGTTGCATTGTTCCAACCAGGTCCAGCGTTTGAGCGGGAAAAAGCTCAAACGCTATTGGCTGGTCTGTCTGACAGCTCCCTATAAAAGGGCAAGCTGTCAGACTGCTCTTTGCTGGTTGCTTACACAAGAGCTGAAATAAAGAGCTGCTTTGGAAGTCTGTCTCCTGTCATCTCTACCCACTATCTAACACTCTCCATCAGATTTTGTTCATATAAGTACACATAATGCCATGAAACAGTTTGCTGTAGCGCAGGGGTGTCAAACGTGTGTCGTTATGGCAGCATCACGTGACATATCAGGACTTTTTCCCCATTCACTAAACCAGGCGGGGGCGGAGCCAGCATGTGACGCATCCAGCCTGCGGGCCATGAGTTTGACACCCCTGCTGTAGCAGAAGGTGCTGACCTAGGAATCAGGAGACAGTGTGTTCTAGTCACATCTTAGGCATGAAAGCCAGCTGGGTGACTTTGGGACAGTCACTCCCTATCAAGCTAACCCACCTCACAAGGTTGCTGTTGTGGAGAAAATAGGAGGCAAGGAGCATTAGTTATGATCGTTACCTTGAGTTTTATATAAAAATATAATAATATAAAATCTCATTAGAACTCATACAAGACCACAGATATTTAGAAATGCAGCTATCTTGTGAGATTCAGTCATTACTCATATTTAAAATTGAAGTTCTTATAGGATGTATGTTAGAATCCATGTTGACCATAGGAATCATCTTGTTCATCTCAACTTTATACTGTATATGTGGTGTTTGGTAGTCAGAGTAATGGCACCCTTTTTACCTCCGCTTTTTACATTATGGTTTAAATATTAATATATTTGTATTTTAAAAAAGAAAATGTGAGATAGTCCAGGTACATAAAGACTCTCAATAGCCCAGAAAATATGTATTAACATTGTCAATTTTAAACTGAGTGCTATATTAAATTAGCCTTAGGCAGGGACTTCAACAAACACATTGCAGGCACTAATGTGCCAACAGACATCTCCTTTGTGGCCCCCCAATCTCTATCATATTCTATATTTTTAACAGCCTCCAGAGTTATCTATTTTTCAGAGATCTTGTATTCCACATAGACCAACTATATAGGTGCTCTGAGAAAATAAAAATGGAAATTGAGTATAAGCAAATGTTTTTGAAATACTGTACACCCATCAGTTCAGAGAAAAGGACAAAAGGAAAGCTGGAGCAGCACAAGCAATCTCATCACTTACCATTCTGTATTGTACAGTACACAATGGAGGGATGTTTTATGAAAGGCCACACCCTTTGTGACAGCCATTTTGTAAATGGGCAAACCAAATGTGGCAGCCATTTTCTCTGAGCAGCTACAACATGATCCCAAAATGTCAGTGTACTTGCTGACCCCAAAAGATTGGGAGTTCTTGGATTGAAAGTTTCCAAACTCTGCTTCAATAAATTCTGATTTGTTAGAAATTAGAAGTTCCTGGATATTTATTTATTTATTTATTTATTTTATTTTATAAAATTTATATGCCGCCCAACTCCCGAAGGACTCTGGGCGGCTTACATCATAAAAAATAAAACATATAAAAGCAATTTTTTTTAAAAAAGTAATAATGTCATAAATAGTAATGACAGATGAGTTTAATGGTTGAGGGTTTTTTTAAAAGAGTTTACCTCCTTTAATCTTCACCAAGTGAGACCTAATCAGTTTGGGTTATATGCTCCATGTGAATTAGAACCTCTAAGACTATGCAACCATACTACCGATATGCTAATACATGTATGTGGAAGGGGCTAACTCTTGCTCATAGAAAACTCATATTTTTTCTATTTCGTTCAGTGAAACTTTTTTAAAGAGGAGGCGGCATTTCAGGATAATGCATGTTGAAGTTATCTTAAATGTTAATTATTACTTCTTCCCCCACATGAATAGCACCATCTGGGCACAGCCTCCTCATTCCCTACCTGCAGGCAAAAAAACATCTCAATTTAGAGACATCTATGGGACTTAATTAACTGGATTCATTGCATCTAACTCTTGCTCTAAGGATCATGGAAGATAAATTGGGCATGGCAACGCTTAGTGCATTCTTGCAACATACCTGTCCTCTCTTAATCACTTCTCAAAATAATGGTAGGGGAAGGAAAAACCTCATCTCTTTTGATTATAACCGACAGGACGACGTTTCATCCTGTCTAAAGACAACTCAGTAAACAGGGGCATTGGGAGACTCATTACCCTAAACCTATTACCCTAAAACATGTATTTTTCACAGCAAAACGTATTTGACCTAAGGTGCCAGCCTGATGAAATAAGCCATTCAGAGAATATTACTAGACAGTATGTAAAGACTGTTAATGATTCACGAAATAAGTGCTTGCACCATGGGGAAAGTAAGCTCTGGAAAGGAAAAGAAGTGCTGAGTTTGGTAGTTGAGGCGGAAGAAATCCAGGACGACTCGCAAGGTGGAAAGCTTGCCATGGGCGTGAGCGTTAATCAAACGTACGGAGGCGGCTCTGTTACATTGAGGTATAAAGTGAGGAGCCAAGCGCTAATTAAGAGATGCGCCGGAGAGCCAATGATGTTTCTTAGCGGCTCGACGGACCAATCAGGTGCCGAAGAGAGAGTTCCAGAACAAGGGGCTTGATTGAGCGCGTTCGATCCTTCTGTTGCTAGAGCTGCTCGCGCTGCCTTGTCCGGGAATTGTGGATTCGTCGAGGAGATCCTTGTTGGAGAAGCACGGAATTTAACCCTGTGGAATAAATGGCTCCTCCGCTACAGGATACCGGGGTGGGGGCTGTAGGGGGAGAGAAAAAGGCGAACGGGAGCGAAATCTGTTCCCGCCGTTTTTTCACGTGGGAAGAAATCGGTCTGCGCACGGGACGGATTCAGCCTCATCTTCAGGAGAAGTGGCTTGTGATTGACAGGAAGGTCTACGACATCAGCAGCTTCTTCAAGCGGCACCCGGGGGGCCAGAGGGTGATTTCCCACTACGCTGGGCAGGATGCCACGGTGAGTACAGCTACGTCTCAGAGTGCTAGTTGAGCAGGGGGAGATCTGAATTGCCAAAAGCGGCACCTATCCCGAAAGAATACAGAAAAACGGACTTGGAAAGGACCTTGGAGGTCTTCTAGTCCAACCCCTGCCCAAGCAGGAAACCCTATACCATTCTGGACAAATGGCTGGCCAGTCTCTTCTAAAAAACCTCCGGGTGATGGAGCACCCACAATCTCTGAAGGGAGGCTGCTCCGCTAATTAACTGCTCTCATTGTCAGGAAATTTCTGAGTTGGATGTCTCTTTGATAAGTTTCCCGTTTGTTACTTCTTGTCTAGGTTGGTTCTCTCCTTGATTAGTTTCCATCCATTGCTTCTTGTTCTGCCTTCAGATGCTTTGGAGAATATGTTGGTTCCCCCCCCCCCCTTTATGACAGCCTCTCAAATATTGGAAGACTGCTATCATGGCATCCCTCATCCTTCTCTTTGTTAGATTAGAGTACACAATTCCTGCAACCTTTCATCCTATGTTTCATCCTCCAGCCCCCTAATCATCTTTGTTGCTCTTCCCTGCACTCTTTTAGAGCCCCAGCATCTTTTTTGTATGGTGGTGATCAGAACTGGATGCAGTATTCCAAGTGTGGTCTTACTAATAAAGCAGTGCTATCACTTTGTGGGATCTTGATATTATCTTTTTGGATCTTGAGCCTATCTTCTAAAGAAATTTACAAATTTCTTTAAAATTTCTAAATTAAATTTAAAGAAATTTGGATTATCTCCTTGTCCTCATTAAAATAGAGCTTACTGAGAAATTCAAGGATTTATGAGATTGAAGGGTTCCTTGCTGGGGAATAGTGCCCAGAAATATTCCTTGGAGCTACAGATGGTTTTGCTTTCATAGCCACGGCTTTTCGTACCAGCATCCCCCCCCTTGCAAATTTGGGTGGGTTCTAAACTCTCTTCTCAGTATAATCTTTTTAAAGGTTTATTTAAATGCTGTCCTAGCCAGCATTGGTGTCATCTTGGCATAATTCATTTCATATAAACTAATTACTAATCGGTGTTTGACAAGTTTGACAAGTTATTTGAGCCAGTTCTCCTCATTAAAATGCTATTTTATAATTCTTATTTTAATGTATAGTCTGCAGTCTTTAAATAGCATTGCTGTTTTAAAAAGTAAGTAGCTTCAAAGCACCTATGATGAATATAAAATTCATTGAAATCCAGGAGTAAGGTTGAGTAAAAATATTTATGATCACAATGTTAGATATGCCATTGTCATTTTTAAATTTTGAAAATGGTCTTGGGTAAGCTGATGTTTTTGAGTGTGATGTTTGCCGGGAATACTTTAAAATTATTTAACTCCAGATTGATTCCCATCATTTGTAATGTCAAGACTGATTTGATCATATTTGAAAATTTTACTAATAAATTATTTGACAGCTTGATTAAAGTTTGCATAGAGTACGTATTTTAATTTCCTACATGAGATAGAAATATAATTCTAAGTATTGGCTATATGAAGAAACCTTGATTGTAAGGTGCAATGTGATTTACATCTAATAGAAAATACTTTATCAGCAAGATGTTCAGATGACAGTGCTGAAGCTTGCCTATGTTGAAAGAGTAGAAGTTACAGAGAAAATTCATTAGTTTTTAGAAAGCTCTCTTTGCTGTTTGGGAATGGAGAAAGAGCATCCAGATTTGTGTGTGTGTTTGTGTGTGTGTGTGTGTGTGTGTGTGTGTGTGTGTGGTTGGGTGCATGAAATCATATGCATGGACTAGTTGATAATAACTTCATAATGAGAAAGATTATTGTGTATGCATGATGGGAAGAATTGAGGAAAGATGTTATCTGTTGTCCTGTATGCTCCGAAGTGTCTTTTGCTTTTGAATGCAAATGATACATGATCACATATGATTATAGAAAAGTATTTGACCAATAGAAGAATTTGGCTAAACTTCTTAAAATTAGCAAATTAGGTACTCAAGTTACTAGTAATGGTTAAACTTGTGTGTGTACACACACATATGCATGTATGCATACACATACACATATACACATACATATCGAGTAATGGAGCTAATGAATTAAGAAGGATGTGGTTGCAGAGCATTTTCTACAATTCATAAAAGAGATTTATTATTTTCAGACTTCTGTGTAAGCCAAAAAAAAGTTGTGGCTGCTTTAAAGAGGTGATTTATTAAATCAACATGACTCTTTAAACAGCTACTAGTACTTTTGAGGATTGTGCCTGGAAAACACAAACCTGCTTAAATGAATAGTGACGAGCTAAATGAGATCCAACACAGTTCTTCCAAATCCTTTTTGAAACATTTATGACCATCACAGCCAGGATTTCTTAAAAGTGAATGTATGTAAGCTTTTGCTGCAGGACATGTTTTAGAATGAGGTGCAGATCCAAGGCTACAAGTCCCCAAAAGCCTTGGATACAGCCTCTAAAGATCTCTGAAAATTTTAGCCAAAATTAATTAAAAATATTAAATACCAGTAATTATACTAATTAAAACTAAATATGAATGAAACCAAAACTTTGTGTGCTAATTTTTGAATAATGACTCCCAGCTTACTGCTTAAACTCTGGATGCAATCAGTGGACACTGCTTGAATAATGTATACTACTGTTTTAAATGTAAGCTCTTTGTGACTACTTTTCAGTTTAAATTTAGTTTAAATCTGTGTTTCTCGTTCTGTTTAATATAATAACTTTTCTCTCACAGGATGCATTCACAGCATTTCACCTGAATAAGGCTCAACCAACCAAGTATTTGAATTCATTGATGATAGGGGAACTGGCACATGATCAGCCAAGTTGTGAACCCAGCAAAAATGTAAGTGTTTGTAAGGCATCAGAATTGGGAATGCAGATATATTTCTATACTAAAAAAAAAAATACAGTGCAGAGAAAATTAAAATCAGAATTCTACTCTATGTTACTGATTGTACACTAGAGATAAGAAACCTGTGTCCTTTAACAGCTACAGTTAACACAATGAGGGATACTAGAGATCGTAATTAAGCACTAGAAAACCACTGGTTGCCCACTTCTGTTCTTTACTGCACATTACAAGTAGTCCCCAAGTTACAACTGCAATTGGCACTAGAATTGCTGTTGCTAAGTAATGCAGTTGTAAAGTGACTGCATCGCTTAGAGATGGCAATGTAGGCAGTCCAGGTTATTGTCGTAACTTCAGACATGGAAGTGGAAGGAATTCCAGGTAAAGTGTGGGTGCGGGCAGGAAGCCCAGCATCAACCATACATAAGTTGGAGGAGGGAGTGCTGCAATGCAGGGCAGACTCAGAAAGATCCCAAGAGAGTGTAGGGTGCATGTGTGTGCAGGGAGGCTGGGGAAAGAGAGTGCAGGCTGAGTGCATCTCTTTGAGCACAGGGAGGCCAGGGAAAGAGGATGTGCTGTATGTGCAAGTGAAGGGGGGAGGAGAAGTGGGTGTGGTAAGTGAGAATGAAGAAAGGCTGTGGGCAGAGGAGACTTAACCAACCAACTTGCAACCTTCCCTGCCTGCTTCCACATTGACTATGCTTATGGGAAGCTGGTAGGGAAGCTCGCAAATGGTGGTCACATGGACTGCAGAACACTGCAACTGGTCATAAATGCAAACTGGTTCCCAAGTGCATTATGATGGCTGGAACATCGAAGACCAGTTGTATGCCTCTTCATTCAGCGCCTTTGTAACTTTGAATATCCTTGAATGAATGGTTGTAACTTGAGGACCACTTCTATGTAGTACTGATAAATAGGGATTAGTGGATGGGAGACCACCAGCCCTGTTCACATGAAACAAAATCCAGATTGGTATTATAATACAATTCTGGTAAGGTAAAAGAGTGAGGTAATATGCCTGACTGTATACCGGGCTGCCTTTGAAGAGTACCTGGACGCTGCAGCTAGTCCAAAATGTAGCGGCATGGGCAGTTTTTGTCATTTATTGTTATGCCTATGTAACACTGCTGCTCTGAGAACTATACTAGTTCCCCATAAGCTTTCAGGTACAATTCAAGATGCTGATCATCATCTGTGAAGCCCTCCATTGCATAAGGCAGTATCCTTTCTCCTATTGTTTCTGCCCTAGATCTAGTAAAAAAAAAAAAGGCATGCTGTGGGTGCTCTTCTATTAAGCAAGGTCATCTTTTTGGATCCCAGAGTTGTGCCTTCTCAACGACAGTACCTGTCCTGTGGAACACTGTGCCTCTCACCCCAACTTTTGGGTGACCTGTTAGCCTTCACAACAAATTGAAGACCTGGCTGTTCCCACAGGCATTTAGATCAGGGGAGAAGATGAGTTGTGCTGCTGTTGATGGTTAATAGTTAACCATTTATCCTTGGGCAGGGGGAAGAGCAGGGGTGAAATGCTACCGGTTCAGGCCGGTTCGCCCGAACTAGTAGTAAAAATGCTACCGGTTCGCCTGAACCGGTAGTAAAAAAAATGCTTTCAAAAAGTAAAAAAAAAAAAAAATTCCAACGATCAGCTGTGCCGCACAATCATCGGAACTTTTTTTTTGGTTCCACCGATCAGCTGTGACAATCAGCTGTGTCACGCAATTGTCGGAACCTTTTTTTTTTTTTTACTTTTTTAAAGCATTTTTTTACTACCGGTTCCGGCGAATAGGTAATAAAAAATGCTTTAAAAAGTTTAAAAAAAAAGATTCTGACGATCGCAGGCACAGCTGATCGTCTGAACGTTTTAAAAACTTTTTTTAGCATTTTTTAACTACCTGTTCAGTAGTTAAAACATGCTTTAAAAAGTAAAAAAAAATGGCCATGCCCACCCAGTCACATGACCCTCCCCCCCCAGCAAGCCACGCCCACAGAACCGGTAGGGAAAATTTTTGAATTTCACCACTGGGGGAGAGTTATGTTTGGGAGTGTTGTTTGTTTTTAATCCTGTAAGCCATCCAAAGTCAACAGATGGGTGGCCATATAAATGAACTCTGTCACTGAGAACTTTTTATGTGATGACCTTAATACTTTTTAAAAAGATTACATAAGAGGAATCAGAGCTGAGTAAGACAGTACAGTCAAATTGTTTGTCTTGGCCTCCTGCAATCAGATACTGTCCAGTGTTTCTTGGATCATGACTCTGAATTCTGAGTAGTAATTACATACAATATAGTATAATATAATACAATACAAAATGAAATAAAGGCACCATACAAACTAGGCAGCATCAAGGTGGTTGTCAAAATCTAAAACAATACTAATGAAAAGCTTGGGGAATTACATTTTATAGTCAACATTTCATATTATTTGTAGCCATGTAATGTATGATTATGGGACTAAGTGATTTTTTTCATCTGGAATGACAACTGTTGTTGGGTTTTTCCCCACAGCAATTGCTTACTAAAGACTTCCGGGAACTGCGATCCACTGTTGAGAAAATGGGACTTCTGACGCCAAATCTCCTGTTTTTCTGTCTGGTTTTTCTTCATATTATATTGTTGGATATTGGTGCCTGGTTGATAATCTGGCATTTTGGCACATCTTCAATACCATTCTTCACAAGTGTTGCATTATTTACTATTGCTCAGGTATGGTATGGATCTTGTCATGAAATAAGAATTGGTATC
Organism: Thermophis baileyi; assembly: GCA_003457575.1. Lineage (NCBI taxonomy): Eukaryota > Metazoa > Chordata > Lepidosauria > Squamata > Dipsadidae > Thermophis > Thermophis baileyi. The sequence goes on from QLTV01004389.1 coordinate 123,330, forward strand.
TTTTCCTGTATATGTGGAGGATCTAAAGAATTTCACACATTTCACTAAAGTGAGAGACAAGATAGCTAACTACAATAACACTAGATTTGGGAGGGGGTTTTCTGTAATGCAACAGCATTATTCTTTATGTCACATGACATAACAGTCTTAGCATCTGGGATATTTTCACAATTTGCAATTTAATGGCAGTACAGTTGGCACCTGGTTTCGAAGTCAGAATCAAATTACAGGGGGTCCTTGATTAACTTCGGTAATTGGGACTGGAATTTCCATTACTAAGCGATACAGTTGTAAAGTGCAATATCATGTGACTGCATCACTTAATGACAGCAATCCTGGCCATTAAATAGACAGTCCATGGTCCAAATGCATAGACAGGGACCAATTAGGACCTTTTCAACAGATTAAAGGTTGCAGGTTTACAGAATCTTATTTTATTTAACACGAAAATCTCCCTAAAATGTGTTTTTAATGCATTGATTTAGTTCTGTATTGTACAGTATATGAAATTAACTTCATTTTTTAAAAAGGTATTTTTTTTTCCAGGCCCAACTGTCCTGGCTGCAACATGATTTGGGTCATCTTTCAGTCTTCAAAACATCCAAGGGGAATCACCTTGCCCACAGGATTGTCTTGAGTCTACTGAAAGTAAGTGTCCTGACCTTTAGGGAGGATTTCCTTTTTGTCATCATACAATCTTAAAGTCTACTCTTTTCTTCTTTCTCCTTTCTTCTAGGGATTTCCAGCCAATTGGTGGAATACTTTGCATTTTCAGCATCATGCCAAACCGAACTGCTTTCGTAAAGACCCTGATCTCAACATGCATCCCATTGCGTTTGCCCTAGGGAAGAAACTAGCTAGAGAGGTATGGAGAGCGTATTATTGAAAAGCAATTTAGAAGAGCAAATAGAAGACACTGGAGGCAATAAATCTTCATTATCTGTGTTTTGTGTTTGCCAAGCCATTTTGTTGTTTTTACTTTTTCTGTTAAACCTAATTTGATTTACTTTTACTGGATCCTTTTGTTTGATTTATTGTTATGGGTAGTCCTCGTTTGGCACAATTGGTTGCTAAGTGAAACCACAACTGTACTTAGGATCTTACTTCAGCTATCCTTTAGGCTTTAACATTTGCAAGTAGTCTTTGTTTAGTGACCACAATTGGAGCCAGCAACTTGGTTGTTAAGCAGAATGGTCACTAAGTGAAACTGAAGTTGTGCTTATGATTTTGCTTCAGTTTTCCTTTGTTTTATAGACCTGCAAAAGTTGTAGATGCAAGGATTGGTGACAAGGATGGAGTTTCAGATATTAATGCGAAGTATGCATAAGACTGCAACTTTCAGCTACAAATCTGTCTTTTTTTGTCTCTCTTCATGATGTTGATGATGATCCTGATGTATTAAATTTTTATACCACCTAATTCTCAAGGACTCTGGGCACCTCACAACAATCAAACAAATTACAATAAAATACATAAAACATAAAAAAAAATAAAGATAAAAATGTCAAGCACAATGAAGTGAGAGATCTCCCTCATCACAGGCCTGGGTAAAGAGCCAGATCATCAAAGGCTACTCTTAACAACAGCAGAGTAGAGGCCATCCAGATCTTGAGGGGAAGCTTCATCTCAGAAGGCAATCTCTGCTACAGAGAAGACATACTTCCAGGGTTCTGAGAGGTGGCATTGTTTATTTGAAGGAACCTGGAGCATGCCAAATTGACTGGGCAGATACAGTATTATAGGAGACAGATGGTCCCTCAGATAGCCAGGCCTTATGGTATGTAGGGCTTTATAGGTAACAACCAGCACTTTGAATAACACTCAGAAGCAAACCAGCAAGCAACTGCAGCTTGCAAAGCAGAGGTGTTAGCTAGCAAAGGCAAGTCCATTACTGCTCGTGCTGCCACAATCTGGATCAATTAAAACTGCTCCCTGAGGAGCCTTAAAGGGGTACCTTCTCTATTTTTCATGGGCAGCACTATGTAGGTAGCTTTGGAGTAGTCAGGCTATGGGATAACTAGGGCATGAGTGACTGACTGAAGGTTCCCCCCCCCGCCCTCCCGGATTTAGGAAAGGGCACAATTGGTGCCTCAAATGGAGTTTTCCAAAGACCTTCCTAGCCACAGCTGACACCTGCTGTTCGAACAGGAGCTCCAAATCCAGGTAGACCTCCAGATTGCATACTAACCTTAACAAGATAAAAGGTGGAATATTCCCAGATCTGGGCAGTGCAAATAGCCACTTATAGCCACTCCGTCTTAGTAGGATTTAAGTTATGCATTCTTCCTTCAGCTCTCTTAGCTGCAGCTGATTCAGAATGCAGTGGCACAGGCAGTAATGGGTACAATAGCAGGAGCTTCACACAGCATCGTTGTTATATGAGCTATACTGGTTTTCAGTAGGCTTCTGGGTGCAATTCAAAGTGCAAGATCAGTATGGCATGGGGCCAGGTTACTTGTACGATCATCTTATCCCTGGTAGTTTTTATTCACCCTACTACTATGGCAGGATGAGCATATTTTGAGTTCCTTGGGTAAAATGCCATCTGGAGGGACCTCAAAAGGGTACCTTCTCTGTCATGGTGCCTACGTCATGAAACAGCCTTCCCTGGGAGATGCAGATAGATTTTGGGAAAGCAATGATGACTTGGCTTTTTCCCGAGGCTGAGTTGTTGATGGAGCAAGTTTTACCAGGCCTCAATATTGTTTAAATAATTGGGGGGGGGGTTGTTTGTTAATTATTTATGGTAGCATCAAATATCCACATCTGCCTATCCCAGGTCCTTGGAAAGGACTCACTAGGTAGACAGAAATGCCAAATCCAGTCTGAACATCTCGCTGACTATACAATAAACCAATACAAAGAACAGGGGGTCAATCTATTCTCCAAAACCTGAAGGATGGATGGAAACTAATCAAGGAGAGAACCAGCCTAGAACTAAGGAGAAATTTCCTGATAGTTAGAACAATTAATCAATGGAACAACATGCCTACAGAGGTTGTAGGTACTTCAACACTGCAATTTTTTAAGAGGAGATTGAACAACCATTTGAGCAGGGGGTTGGACTAGAAGACCTCCAAGGTCCCTTCCAACTCTGTTATTCAAAAATAATACAAAATAATAACCGAGTCTGCAAACTGTACTTTGAGATACCACAAAGGCAGGTTATAAAAAAACCATCTAAGCCTTCTCCTTGAACAGGAGATATAGTAACAATAATTATTACCTCAGTCTTAATTAAGATTTTTATTTTTTCACCCTCCGTATTAAATTGAATGCAACGATAGATACAAATACAAAACTTTTTTTATCTTCCTGCCTGGCCTAAATGTTTCAGGAGTCATAGCAGGTGGCTCTGTTGTACCGTGTTTCCCCGAAAATAAGACCCTGTCTTATATATTTTTGAACCCTGAAATAAGCGCTTGGCCTTATTGCCATGCACTCAAAAGCCCGATTGGGCTTATTATCAGGGGATGTCTTATTTTGGGGGGAACAGGGTATTACTCCAAAAAGCAAAATAGGAGGAGGTGGACTTATGGGGATTGTTAGGAGCAAAATAATATTTTAGCTTTGTTACCTAGAAAAAAATACAGGTTGTTTTAAAAGAGTGCAATAAACCTCTGCAAGATTTAAGGCATCCATTTTACCCCTCCAAACACGCAGCATCTGAACACTTTGGCCTTGCTCACACTAGGCAGCTTCCCACAGTCCATGGGTCACACTAACATAAATAATGAAAGGAGCATAAGGAAATACATCTCTGTTGCTTGAATAAACTGCTGATGTCCCTTTCTTCATAGCTTGGATTGCAGAAAAAGAAGTTCATGCCTTACAATTATCAACACAAGTACTTCTTCAGTAAGTATCTGTCACAGAAAAATACCACATATCCATTATTTACAGTAACTGCATTGCCTCTCCTGATTTTTAGGACAGGGAGCTATAGGTTACAGCGTCTAAGATAGTGAATTTGCAAATCGAAGGCTATAAGATAATCAGAGAAGACTTATATGTTGAGATCCGAGATGAAAATGAGAGCTGACAGTATCCAGGGGTGAAATCCAGCAGGTTCTGACAGGTTCTGGAGAACCGGTAGTGGAAATTTTGAGTAGTTCGGAGAACTGCCAAATACCACCTCTGGCTGACCAGAGTGCAAAATGGAGATTTTGCAGTATCCTTCCCCTGCCACGCCCACCAAGCCACCCCCACAGAACCGGTAGGGGAAAATTTTGAATTTTACCCCTGACAGTGTCATATAAAAATTTGGGAATAAAGACAAATGGTAACATCAGAAATGGAGAGTGAGAAGGTGACAAATTATTTTATGCTGATTTATGACTGCAATAAAGATTGATTTGATATGAGAAAGATGTTGAATCATCACAACAGAAAAGGATAAGATTGAGAGAATATAGAATAATACGTACTTTACTTTATTGCCTGGTGAAACATGTTAGTTTTTGAATTTATTAAATTGAACTATGAACAGAATATAGTTCTGAAATAACAGAAATATAAGCCAAATAAGGAGAAAGTGTAGGATGCACTATAATAATTACAACTTGGTCAGAAGAAATAGGGCAGAAGAGTGAATAAGTGTGTTTTTAAAGAGATGTATATTTCTTCTCCTTGTTTAACAGTAATCGCACCACTTTTAATAGTTCCCTTCTTCCAGTTCTCCATATACCACTCTACAATCAAACGCAAACAATGGATGGTAAGTATGCCAACCTAGGGATATGCACAAATGAGAAAAAAATGTTTCAGACCTACATGTCATCATGTTCTGGAAATTCTGTTGAGCTACTTTGGATCAGCTCCAGTTTGACAGAACTGAAACCTAGAATGCTTCGGTTACTCCCCGTTTCAGATTAAACAAAATCTGGATAGGACAAGTGTTGGGGGGGAGGGGGGCTGGTGTTATTTATTCCACTGCCTGCCCCCCACTTCCAGCTTATTTTTATCCCTTGGCTAATAGGCGGCTGAGCTAGCATGGTATGTCCCACTGGCCAACTCACTTTATTATCTTCCCTTTTTATCTCCCCTGCCTCCTGTCAGGCACCACCACCAGCAAACATATATTATTTTTTCCCAAGGCCCCAATCTTAACTTTTTCTGCCCCCAAAAAGCTGTATTTACCGTACTTTTTGGAGTATAAGACGCACCTTTTTCCTCCCTAAAAGAGGGTTGGTGCATCTTATACACCGAATACAGCCATTTTTGGCCTCCCAAAACCCCGCCGCGCGCATCCCGTTTTTGCCAAAAACAGGCCCATTTTTCGCAAAAACGGCACGCAGAGGCTTTGAGAGGCCTGCAGAGTGCTCCTGGGGGCTGGGGAGGGCAAAAACGCGACGCATGGGGGGTTGGGGAGGTGAAAAACGGGAGCGTTTTTCGTGAAAATGGGAGCGTTTTTGCCCTCTCCAGCCCCCAGGAGCACTCTGCAGGCCTCCCAAAGCCTCTGCACGCCCCGTTTTTGTGAAAAATGGGCCCATTTTTCGCCTCCCAAACCCCCCACCCGTCACGTTTTTGCCCTCCCCAGCCCCCAGGAGCACTCTGCAGGCCTTTCAAACCCTCTGCACGCCCTGTTTTTGCAAAAATGGGACGCGCAGAAGGTTTGGGAGGCCTGCAGAGCCTCCTGGGGACTGGGGAGGGCAAAACCTTTTTTTTTCTTGTTTACCTCTTCGAAATCTTGGTGCGTCTTATACTCCAGTACGTCTTATAGTCCGATAAATACGGTACATCCATTCCTGGAGTGAAATAGTTCCTGTGTGGATTATTTTGCCTATTCCCCATTCTCCAAAAGCCTATACTGCTAATGGGAGCTTATTTTCTAAGAAATATTGTAGCATAGGATTACTTATAGAAAATACTATCTTTTCTCTTTTTCTTCTGAAACAGGATCTAGCCTTGATTGTCACTTACCAGATCAGAGTCATCCTTATCTACATGCCCATTATGGGATTTAAGTGTTTTATGGCATACTACTGGCTGGCCAGGTAACCCCAACTCTATTTTTTTCTTAAATAATTATCATCAATTACTGATAAAATACCACTCATGAAACAGAAGTGCCATATGACCACATTCTGGACCACTGGAAACTTCCAAGTGGTTTTCAAGGACAGCCCCACACATGAGATAATTAAGGCATGAAGTGAGGAGGCTTCCTGGTGCAGAAATGGGCATAAATGCTGTACAAGATAAACCTGTGCAAAAAACTAGCCACAACTAACAACTTGTTCTTTGAGCAGGTACTGAGTGTCCAGCATACCCACCGAATTGTGTACTAGTTACATCTGGAGAAGTTCAGCTCCATTCAGAACCACAGACAGAAAATCCCCAGACTTAGAAAGTCCATGTACCCACAACCATTTGGTCTTGTTAGGGTTGAGGTTAACTCTGCCTCCCCACCCTGCTTCAAACTTCCACAGCCTGTAGGCACTGGAAAAAACATCTTGACAACATCATTCAGCCAACCAAGGCTCAAAATACTCAGCGGAGTACTATTAATGTGTGGATGACATCTGACCCCCTGGTGACAGATGAACACCTTTCTCCAAAGTGGCACATTGCTCAGTAGCTTTACTGAAAACATTTGGAAAGTCAAACATACAATTTATGTGTCTTCCTTATAATGAACTCTGCTTTCATTCCATCTTTATTGTTCAACTACTTCCATAGTATTACGTGAAAGGGTGCTTAGCAAAATAATTAATTTGACACTATATTGGACTTTGCAGATTTCTGGAAGCAGCTTGGTTTATCTGGGTTTCACAAATGAATCACATTCCAATGAATATTGACTATGACACGAACATGGACTGGGTATCCACCCAGGTAAGTCTCTTTCCTCTTGTTCAAAGCATTGATTTTTGAGATTGATCACTGAATGATTTGGGAAACCGATGACAAATTGGCGGTAGGAGAAAGGTTTTAATCTTATATTTTCCAAATATGGCAGTCCTTGAATTCATACAAATTAGATACACATGCATTCCATCGAAACGTATTTCTGCATAGCTTGGCACCACGTTCAGTCTCTCTTTCAAAAAGAAACGTCTAGGAGAAATATAATTTAAAAGTAACAACCAGCAGATACAAAACAACACAACCACAAAAAACACAAGGAAAATATAAACTAACTGTGAAAGATTGAAATCCTGTGGTCGGTCAGTACAGAAACTGAAGTAGGTTAAAAAAAATGATCCAATTTAGTGAAAGGCAACTTTTTTTTTATCATTCTAGTGTTAGGTACCTCTTGGAGAGGTGGGATTAAAGATGGAAAGGCTTGGAAAAAGTCTGGAAAATGTCAGGAAAAAAGTGGAAAAATTCAGGGATGAAAAGTTTTTTCCTGTTATTTTTTTCTAGCCTCTTTTTCTCTTTAAAACTGGACAAATGTTTTGGAAAGAATAAAGAGGCAGCAATGAATAAGTGCAATAACACAAGAAGCTCATATATCGCTATCCTTCATGCCCACCAAATAATTTCTATTAACTTGTAATGCTTGTAATCATCTTGGATATCAGAGCAATGCTGTTCCTGTGCACAGGAAAATTTGAACACAGCAGCTGTCAATTGCAAGAGGGAAGAATTCAGGACTTGTTTTCTCTCTCTCTC
>QLTV01004389.1:131070-141214 GCA_003457575.1 Thermophis baileyi
CCTCCCTCCCTCCCCCTCTCTCTCTCTCACACACACACATAGTCACCCATCTTACATCAAACTCTATGTTGGTCCCAACCAATAATTAAAATTACGTCCATAATAAAACAACACAGTACATACATCTATTAAAACCATAAATATTAAAAACTTGGCACCTGCAGTCCATTATTAAATCTTCTCATCCACCTCATCCCCTTCCCGTGCTTGGGGAAAAGCCAGGTGTGAAGTGCTTTTCAGAAAGCTAGGACGGTGGAAGTCTGCTGAATTTCAAGGAGAAAGGTGTTCCATATGGCAGGGGCTGCCATGGAAAAGGCTTACTTCCTAGATCCCGTAAGATGGCAATGTTTAAGGGAAGGAACTAGGAGCATGCCCAACCTATCTAATCTGGCAAGATGGGTAGATGTCGTTAGAGAGAGTTTGATCCTGCAGATAACCTGGCCCTGTGCTATATTGGGTTTTAAAGATAACCAGGACCATGAATTGCACCCAGAAGGAAACCAGGAGGCAATGAAGCTTGCATAACAAGAGATACTACATGGGTAAACCTAGGGGCAACTATCACTGCTAATGCCACTGCATTCTGGATCAGCTGTATCTTCCAGGCGGTCTTCATAGAGAACCCCATATAGAATGCATTGCTGTAATCCAAATAGGAAGTGAGCAAAGGCATCCCAGTCAAGGAAAGGGTACAACTGGCACACCAAACCAATCTGTGCAAGGGCCCCCACAGCCATGGCTGCCACTTGCTCCTTGAGCAGGAGGGTAAATCTATGAGGACCCCTAAATCGTGCACCCACTCAGTCCAGGAGATTGCTAAAAAACCAGACCCACTCTGTCTTGCCAGAATTGAGTTGAAGCTAGTTCACAGCCTTTGCTTGCTGGCTTCTCTATTCTGACTTTTTATGTAGAGGTTGGTGGTTCTAGGGAACTCTATAATATAGTGAGACAGGCAGGTTTCTCCTTTGCAATACGAGATTTTGTTTTGAGCACACAATTAGCAGCTCCTCTCTGAATGCTAGGAGGTAGGTCCAATGAGAGAACCAGGTTTGAACAATCCAGACTTGCTGACTCTTCCAGAAAAGAGGGGCTCTAGGCAAGGGTCCCTAAAATATTGAAGAGAAGGAGCATTACTATCCTGTAGTAACCAGTAGATACTGGGCTGATTCAGCCCTTTATAATCATTAGATCGCTCTGTTGGCAGCAAAACTCTGTCAGATTTTGTATACCTCAAAACTGGGTTGAGTTGTTCTTGCCTTAAAGTGAATTCCATTTTCATATGGGAAAGGAAGGGAGGGAAGGAGAGAGAGTGCCAGAGCATGTTTTATCTTGTGCAAATACAAGGGCATGGCTTAAATATGCAAGGGGAGGTATTGCTTAAAACCAGATATGTTCCACATGGGTTACTACATGGTCTAACCAGGAGAGGAAGCAGCAGATATCTGTACAGACATAACCCAAAGATTGGGGAGGTAGAGAGTGGCTGCCTCAGGAACAGCTCTTTCACTCTAGAACATCCTTCCTCTGAACTAATATTAGCTCTGATTTTTTTTTTTTTTTTATCATTCAGAAGAGCTGTGAAAACAGTCCTCTTTTTATCAGGTTTTGGCGGGGTGGGGAATCAGGTTGTTCTTTAATAGATACTGATTTGTTAGGATTTTAACACATTGTTTTTTATGTTGGAATATGTTTGAATGTTTTAGAACATGTGAGCCTCCTAGAATCTGGTAATCTGGGGGCATAAAACATTTTTAAGTAAACGAATAAATACAAATAATAGCAAAACACAGGCCTAGCTTCTGTGGATCCAGTTAATGCTAGTGGGAGATAAAACAGATCCAGATCTCCAGCTAGGCATTTTGCTCACTGTCACCAGATGTTCCATTGGAATAAAAATTAGAATGAAGTATCAGAATGGAAATATTGAATACGTTTGTGAAACAAGGAAAAAATATCCTTTCTTTGTTTTCCCACAGCTCCACGCAACGTGCAATGTGGATCAGTCATTTTTCAATGACTGGTTCACCGGTCATCTGAATTTCCAGATTGAACACCAGTAAGTAAAATCCTTAGCAATAGCACTTAGACTTATATACCGTGTCACAGTACTTTACAACCCTCACTAAGCAGTTTACAGAGTCAGCGTATTGCCCCCAACAATCTGGGTCCTCATTTTACCGACCTCGGAAGGATGGAAGGCTGAGTCAACCTTGAGCCTGGTGAGATTCGAACTGCCAAATTGCAGGCAGCCGGCGGTCAGCAGAAGTAGCCTGCAGTACTGCACTCTAACCACTGCGCCACCGCAGCTCCTTTGTAAATAATTATAAATGCCTCTGGCAAATATAAAACTCCTTGCAGTGAGTTTAGCCTTCTTTTTGAGACTATAAAAAAACCAAGAGAGATTTTTATTTAAATGTTCAAGAATTATTTGCAAGAAGCTTAATTAAGCAAAGATGTAAGAAAGTTTTAAAATGGACAAGGGCACAGTCCTTTTTTTAAACGTTTCTTATTTTTGATTAAAGTTCTTTGATATATACTTCATTAAATCAGTTAAAGAGAACAGCTCGGCACACGAATGCTTGCTGTCTTTAAAGAATGCATACATTTGGGGGATTCTACACAACAAAATATAAGCTAAGGACTCAGACTAGGAGTCTTTGGATATATGTTTGTTGTGGCTGAAAAGGAAATAAGGGGAGAAACAAAGTGGTTTGTCTTTTTATTTTGTCTGCTTGGGACATTTTCTGAAAAAAAATGGCTACTAAAAAAGTGGCAGCAAAGGGCAGAAGGGGTGTGCTAGGACAGTCAGCAACTACAGAAGATATACTTCAGAAATTTTTTCAACAAACAGAATAAATTTTATCAGATGGGAAATAAAATGGATGCTTTTGAAAAAAAAAGATGAAATATTTCTAAAGTTAAGAAAGGAGATGAAAGTTGGTGTTAAAAATATCTGGAGAGGTAAAACAAATCATTAACTGAGTGAAAATTTTAGAAAATCAAAAGTTCAACGCAGAGAATTGGATAATTTGACTATTGGAATTGAAAGAGAAAGAATTCTGTTTGAGATTTAGAGCTGTCCGGACATTCCAATGAAAACATTACAGAGTAGCTTATTAAAAAGTGTTGACAATTTTTTGGAATCTGGAAGAGGAAGATAGGGAGGCAGAATAAATTACAGATGTGGTATAGCGAGGAATGCCCCTAGAGAGGTTTTAGTGCATTTTGTTAGATATATGACAACTGCAGTGAGATTATTTTATGCTCCAAAATGGAAAGGCTTGTCACTGCACACTATGGAGGAGTGGCTGGTGGAAGATGATGGAACCAGTGGAGATGACAGAATTAACTTCATTGATTTAAAACAAACAAACCCGTATCTACATTTATGGCTGACTAAAAAATTTTTGCTTAAAATGAGAAAAATGCATTATGATTTGTGGTTTTGATGATTAAAAAAAAATTGGATAATAGGAAAAAAATGACTTTTTTGTAGTCAGAGTAAGCAATAATTTTGAAATTGTACCTATATTTGCTGCATAGGAAATTGGAAGCTCTTCTTTTTTTCTTTTTTCTTTCTTATTAGTTTGTGTTTAGTTTTTATGTTATCTATGAATCTTTTAATCAACTTTATTTTTTTAAAAATAAATCAAACCTACTTTTTTAATTTTTCTACAGCCTTTTCCCCACAATGCCTCGCCACAACTATAGTAAAGTGGCTCCTCTTGTGAAATCCCTCTGTGCCAAGTATGGTGTTACCTATCAGAGCAAGCCCCTACTTACAGCCTTTGGAGACATTTTGCGGTAAATATGGCAAGAATTTTATGAACTCTGGTTTGACAAGAAAAAATTGGCTCATGTAAAACAGTTAATCGGCTGAAGCAGATAAAGGGGCAACTGAACAAAGCTAAATTGATGTCTCCCTCACATGGTCTATATAGTGGGGGCAGATCAAGGACACCTTGCCCATGTTTCATTGTGCGGTGCATAATAAAGGCAGCTCCTTGAAATCTGGAGCTTTGCTAGGCAGTAGATTCCTGATAATAAGAACTGCAATAGCACCATAAATCAAATAGATACCGTAGTAATGGCTATGTAATCTCGAAATCTTACTGAAATAAATCATCTTTAGAGCATGATTTAAAACAAATGACTTACCAGAACAAGAAATTCCAGAGTCTTGAGATCTGGTTCCTTGCATCCTCCAACTATGCTTCTGATGCAGTGGTGGGTTGCTGCCGGTTCGGACCGGTTCTCCTGTACTGGTGGCGGAAATTTGCCCCCGCTCGACGAACCAGCAGCAATGGCCAGCTGTCCACGCCCCTGAACCGGTTCTCTGGTCGCCGCTCCTTGAAAGCAGCTTGCAAAGAACCCTCTGCGCATGCGCAGAGGCTTCTGCGCATGCGCAGAGGGTCATTTGCACGACATGATGGGGCAAAACGCGCACTTCCGACGCGATGCGAACCGGTAGGGAAGGTAAGTAGAACCCACCCCTGTTCTGATGGGAATGAAAGACAACATATATTCTCACATTATCTTAGTGACTAGGTAAAATCTGGGCAAAACTAGAATAGTCCTTGGGAAATGATGGTCAGAATGCCTGTTTCTTCACATTTGGGGAACAATCATTGTGACACGAGTGGAAATTTTCCCTCACTCAGTTGCAGTGGGAAAAGAGTCTCCATGTATACTGATCAATGTGCACAGAGATGGGAATCAAAGAAATGTAAAGGGGGTAACAAAGATGTTGAAGGATTGGAAAGGCACATATTGTGACACATACTCTGCCTCCCCTCTCTGTGTAATCTAAGACCTGTACACTGTCTTACAGATCTCTTAAGGGCTCTGGAGAAGCCTGGCTGGAAGCATATCTGCATGGATAAACCTTTTGAGAATGAACTCCATCACAATGAAGATGCATCACGCACTAGAGGGCAGCTGGTGGACTAAGGAAGAATGTGGGGGTCTAGTGGGTAAATAGGCTAAGTGATAGTTTTGCTAGGATGGGATAATTGTGATACTTTTTTTCATCCTCTGTACAGTGTTTCCTTGGATCTGTATTCTGTTTGTACTGTGACATTTGGGGGATATGCGAAAGGTGAATTAGCACCCTTGTATTTCACTTGTTACTTCTATGAGATTGAAACTTGGCTTTCTTTTTCCTTGTTTTGGGGAAGGTTGTCAGATGGGAGAGGCAAAGAGTTTAGAACAGAAGGATGAAGTAATGAGAAGTAAGAAGATAAAAATACAGTTTGTGAATAACATGTTACATGTTACTTGAAGGACAATTTGAAGTTTTAGGATAGCTTGCAAGGTCTAGTTTCTCTTGAAAGAGCAAAAGTCTTAGATAGTAAAAAAACAACAACAACATCCTGTTGGGTATTTGAAGTCTAAATCTTAAAAAATATTGCAAAAAAAGAATATTAGTTTGAGTGGTTAGGTTTTTAATGTTCTTAAGGAGGAGAAAAAGTGAGTTCCTTAAATGTGATCCAAACCATGAGTTTTGGGAGGATTGTTTTACACCCAAATGGAAATCAGCAAGACCAAACAGCTTCCATTCTGTCGAAGTTCCATGTCATACCTTAACCAGAAACTGTGACCCCACCTCCATGCTAATTTTTGAGCTTCAGCAGAAATAGCACAGTTGATGCTCAGGTGAATGCAGATTCAACGCAGACCCTTTAGCTTACACACTTTTTAAAGTGTATGTTAGAAGGAAGGATGACTCTTCCACTGTATTGTGGACCACAGCCTCTGGAAAGTTAAGACCTGAGGGTCATGACATTTGTTTGGCACAGGATTGATTGAAATAATTTCTTTGTTAAATATCTGTTGCATTAATGTGTGATTGATGCTCTTCTTTGCTCCTTTAGCACAGTTCTCTAAGATGTACACCACTTCATGTGTGCCTATTTTATTTATTTGTATCTTTTAATATATTTCATGAACTGATTTCACAATGTGTGTGTGATTGTCTTTTTATTCAATAGTATAAATTTGAGCAGGAATGGAAAGAAGAAACTACTTTATGATTTTGGAGAATATTATAATTTCCTTGAAATATATTAAACACCAGGAAGTAGGAAGATGGGGAAGAAACTTTTTTTCTGCAGTTATCCCAATCCCATACAACAGATTGCACTGGAGCAGATTATTGGGGCATGGCTGCTCTGGGATAACAGAATCTCAATTACTGTAGTGGAACAATAACTAGGCAAAAAAACACACTGTAAACATGTAATTACTATGTAAAAATTATTTTTAAAGAGGGATTTATCATGAATTTAAAATGCTGCAAAAGTAGAAGCAAACATAATATCACATAAGTCTATGAGTTCTTTAGCTTCAACATTCATACTGATAGAGTAACTGCTTGAGCAGATAGTCCTCGTTTAGGGACTGACTTGATTAGTGACCATTTGCAGTTATCACAATGATGAAAAAGTAACTTTGCAACCAATCCTCGCATTTACAGGTAGTCCTCGACGTACGACCACAATTGAGCCCAAAATTTATGTTGCTAAGTGAGACATTTGTTAAGTAAATTTTGCTCCATTTTCTTGTCATAGTTGTTAAGTGAAACACTGCAGTTGTTAAATTAGTAACACAGATGTTAAGTGAATCTGGTTTTCCCATTGCCTTTGCTTGTCAGAAGGTCACAAAAGGGGATCACATGACTCACATGATCACATGTGAGTTAGTTGTCAAGCATCCAGATTTAAATCATATGACCATGGAGATGTTGCAACAGTCATAAGTGTGAAAAATGGTCATAAATCATTTTTTCAGTGCTGTTGTAACTTCAAACAGTCACTAAATGAACTGTTGTAAATCGAGGACTACCTGTACTACATTTTTAGGTCAGAAAAGCTGAAGTAAAATAATAAAGTTGCAGTTTTACTTAGCAACTGCTTCACTTAACAACCAAGTTGGCAGTCTTAATTCTGGCCACTAAATGAGGGCTAACTTGACTAATGAGGAGGACAGAATGCTTCTCAGTGTTTTGATAGCTGTTACGTCATCTGTCTGACCCATGCTCCCAAGAAATACATGTAGTCCTCGACTTGCAACAGTTTATTTAGTGACCGTTTAAAAGTTACAACAGCACTGAAAAAAAGTGACTTATGACCGTTTTTCACACTTACAACCATTGCAGCATCCCCGTAGTCACATGATCAGTGTCCCTCAGTCATGTGATCCCCTTTTGCAACCTCCTGACATGCAAAATCAATGGGGAAGCCAGATTCATTTTACAACCGTATTACTAACTGAACGAGTGCAGTGATTCACTTAACAACTGTGGCAAGGAAGATCGTAAGATGGGGCAAAACTCACTTAACAATTGTCTCACTTAGAACAGAAATGTTGGGCTCAATTGTGGTTGTAAATTGAGGACTACATGTACACCCATGTGCTACCTTTACAAGCAGGTAGCATGTAGTAGTTTTGTATTATTTTTTTTAGTAGGAAGACACCAACTTTGTTAATTCTCCTTTTAATTGACAATCTGCATCAGACTACAGAGTCCTTGAGTGATGACCATTCATTTAGTGACCAAGGTTATGACGATGCTGAATGAATGGTAGTTATGCCGTGTACCCAAAGTTACAGCTATTGCAGTGCCCCTGCTGTCATGTGATTAAAATGCAGGTGCTTGGTCGCCTGCCTGCACTTAAAACTGCCAGAGTGCTTTAACTCCTCCCATCTACCTATATATCCCCCCATCTTTTCCCTTTTGGCCATCCTGTGCTGTGCCCTGCAGGCCTCCTCACCCTGTGCTCACTGACCAGCCTTGCTGCCCCCCCCCCCCCGGGGCTGATCTTCATTGTCTTCTTCCTGCCAAGTCATTCTTTCAGCTGAGGCCTTCTTGCATATACTGCCTTCCAAAACCTGGTGAGAAAGCTACGTGCAATTTGGAAAGGCCAGCGAAGGCCAGTAAGAGGCAGCAGTGCAAGGCAGCCCAAAGGGCAGAGATAGAGGTGATAGGCAGGTGTTGGGGGGGGGAGGCAGTGCCTTACCTTACCAAGGGTAGCTCGGGGTTGGGAGGGATCAAGGTGGGAGTGGGTCCTCAGGTAATGACCATTGGGATTCAATTAATGATGGGGCTGTCAGGATTTCTGTTGCTAAACAATGAGATCACATGATGTGCTTTATGACCATATCATTTAACAACAGAAATTCAGTCCCAATTGCTGGTGTAACTCGATTATCTGTAGACTAGAGCGCAGTTGTGGGATTCAAATTTTTTTACTACCGGTTCTGTGGGCGTGGCTGGGTGGTCATGTGACTAAGTGGGTGTGGCCAATTTGACGTAACTCATGGCAGGGTGGGGCGGTGCAGGTGGGTCGATGCTGCAGAGACAGGGCGATTTCTAGGTACTATTCCGAGCCCCTTCCCCCCCCCCACCCTCTTGGGCTGACAAAATAAAAGCCCATCTAAAGAGCGCGACTGCTTCTTATCAAATTTAGAAATCTCATTATTTTTTTGAGACATACAGTGTTTCCCTGAAAATAAGACCCTGTCTTATATTTTTTTGAACCCTGAAATAAGCGCTTGCCCTTATTGCCATGCACTCAAAAGCCTGATTGGGCTTATTATCAGGGGATGTCTTATTTTGGGGGAAGAGGGTAGTTAATCAATTGACTGAATTAAATTCTTTTTCTGTCCTAGAAAAAGTGACTGATTTGAAAATAATGTGGCATGGACTAGGCTCTGTTATTTTATTTTATTTTATTTTAATTGCAGCCTAATCTTTCTATCATAGAGTTAATGGAGGGCACAAAAGTCCTCTGAAATATGCAGGAAATCCAAATAAACTATCCTCAAGAGGTGGCTGTTCAGCTTTCTCTTAAAAAAATGCTTCCTGAGATAGCGAATGCACAATCTCCGAAGTATTTTTGGTCCTTATTTTGGTGACAGTGGAAAGTAGTTCCTGACCATATTTCTTATAGCATCAGTCTTCTTTTCCTTACATTGAACATTACAATTTCCCTCAGCCTTTTCTCATAGTCCCTGAATCATCCTTGTATTTCTCTTCTTTTTAAAATTTTATTTGTTTTATTATATAAAATACAAAGAAAAGGAAGTAAAATAGGAAATTAAGGGAAGGAAAAGGAGCGGGGAAAAGGGGGTATGAGATACACCCCCTTGTATCCTATTTCTCTTCTGATCCTATAATATATATCAATATATCTATCTATTTCTGGTAATTTTAAAGAAAAACACAGTTAAAAATAAAAAACATTGCAATTAACATTTCTTTTTTGTGCAGGAAATTATGCTATTGTAAAGAATGGTTTGACATAATGGGTAAAGGATCTAATTCTTATTACACACAGACTCCATTATTAGCAGATGGGGTTAGCACATACATTTGGAGTGGGTAAGCCAGAAGGCTTTTGATGCAGTCCTGTCCCAAGTCAGGCACACCCATACACCAAGGAGTTTAGTTATAAGACTTTGATTTGGGATTGTACAATCACAAACTAAGGCAGGCAGGGCAGGTGTGCAAGCACACACCCAGAGCAACCCAGTGCCAATCCTTAGGTGACTTGCATGCCCAGAGTTCCAAACATCCAGAGAATCAAGGGAAAAGCAGAGGTTGTAGTCAGGTCATGGTCCAGAAGTCCAAGAGTCCAAGCATGGATGATTAGGCAGGCCTGATTCAAAAGAAAAGCAGTTTCCACAGACAATAGGGTCTAGAGCAGCGGTTCTCAACCTGTGGGTCGCGACCCCTTTGGGGGTCGAACGACCATTTCACAGGGGTCGCCACGCGCGTTAGCCCGCCATCTTGGTGCCACCGTCACTTGCAGGGGTGAAATGCTCCCGGTTCGGCCGTGCCTGCGGGTCACCGGACAGCAGGTAGCGACAGAAGCGGGAGACTTCGCCCACCCACCTGGACGCCGCCATTTGGGTTCTTTTACCCTCTAGGCATGCGCAGAACGCTTTGCGCATGCGCAGAGGGTAAAAGAACCCAAATGGCGGCATCCGGGTGGGTGGGCGGCGCCTCGCGCTACCTTGGTGACCGGCTCTACGGTGACCGACAGGTACGAGCGAACCAGGAGCATTTCATCCCTGCTCATTCCCCAGGTGTGCCTTGTGAAGATGGGTGGGGCACTCTTCTCCCGCGTAGCCTGCTCAGTCT
>QLTV01004389.1:150629-161426 GCA_003457575.1 Thermophis baileyi
CTGTCCCTACACCTAGAGTGATTTTACTGCCTTTCTTTTGCCCAGGGCTACCACATATTTTTCATGGATTTACATGCATTCAATGTATGTAAAGTCCAGAGCATAAATATGTGTGTGTTTATTTTGTACATCAGGTTGCATAAGTCCATGCTATTCCTGGTATGTGATATTTTGTACTGTATACAGAGAAAGAAGCACTCTTATGATCTTTGACTTTTAGGCTTGCTGTCAAACATCAGCCATAATACTAATTACTGTTTTGAACAATATGCAGGTTGTATTCCACGAATGGCTATTTTATATCTGAAATTATGACTGAAATATTTCTGCACCTATATTGGTTCTCCTGTCAGAAAGTTTCTCCTTAGTTTTAGGTTGCTTCTCTCTTTGTTCAGTTTCCATCCATTGCTTCTTCTTTTGCCTTCTGATGCTTTGGAAAATACATTGCCCCCCCCTTCTTTCTGGCAGCCCCTTAAAAGCCTGTTGCCTATCACACTCTTGAGCAAAGCATGTGAGCCATTTCCTCCTTTCAGTGGTCCATGAAAGTACATCTACAGTATAGTATGTAGATAATAAAGTTGAAACAAGGTGAACAACATTTTTACACAACTATAGATTCGTTGAGGTTGGGTGTGACAAGGAATGGCTGGGAGGGGAGAGGCCAGGCGAGGCACCCCTTGACGTGAGTGACATTGAGTTGGCCACGCCCACCCAGTCACATGGCCACCAAGCTTCGCCCGCCGAGTCACATGACCACGAAGCCACGCCCACCCAGTCACGTGACCATGAAGCCACGCCCACTGTCATATGACCACCAAACCTTGCCTGCCAAGTCACATGACCATGAAGCCACTCCCACCCAGTCACATGGCCGTCAAGCCACTCCCACCTGGTCACATGACGATCAAGCCACTCCCACNAAGCCACTCCCACCCAGTCACATGGCCATCAAGCCACTCCCACCCGGTCACATGGCCATCAAGCCACTCTCACAAAATTAAGCCATGCCCACAGAGTGGTAGTAAAAAAAATTGGAACCCACCCCTGAACTTAACAACTGCAGTGGTTCACTTAACAACTGTGGCAAGAAACATCGTAAAATGTGGCAAAACTCACTTAACAACTGTCTTGCTTAGCAACGATATGAAGAATATGTACATGTACAGGAGCAAGCAGGCTAAAGAGATAAAGAAGTCACCTTCAAAATCAATTGAGAATTGGAGGATAGCTACCAGAGATTAATGGCTTTGAATTGTGATGCTGGAGAAGCTCTTGAGAGGCCCTTGGATTGCAAGGAGATCAAATCAGTCAATTCTAAAGCAAATCAACCCTGAATGCTCTTTGGAAGGACAGCTGCTGAAGCTGAAACTCAAATACTTTGGCCACCTAATGAGAAGAGAGGACTTATTGGAGAAGACCCTGATGTTGGGAAAGATTGAAGGCAAAAGGAGAAGGGGATGGCAGAGGATGAGATAGTTAGATTGTGTCATTGATGCAAAGAATATGAGTTTGGGCAAACTCCAGAAGACGGTGGAGGAAAGAGGACCTTGGCATGCTGTGGTGCATGGGATCGCAAAGAGTTGGATGTAATTAACAACGAAACAACAACAGAGACAAGAACGTTAATTGCGTGCAACAAGTTACATTTGATCCAGCAGCCTAATTGTCAACAAAAGAACAGTTGAAGCAATGCAAAGACATGTGATGGAATACGGCTATCGAAGGGTAAAAGAAGACTGGTTAGAGGTCTGGTTTGATAGACCTCAATTTGTGCACACAGTTATAACTTAATCAATGGAACGCCTCACCTCCAGAAATGGAGTTGTGAGTGGTTCATCACTGGAGGTTTTCAAGAAGACATTTGTCTGGAATGGTATAAGGTCCCTTGCTTGAGCAGGGACCTGGAGTGGAAGACTTCCAAGGTTTCTTCCAACATTCTTATTCTATGTTCTACGCTCTAATCTGTGAAGCAGTCTTATCTTCTCCAACCCCATGCATTACCTGGCTGGGTTTGTAACAAAGAAAGTGTACATAAATATATGTGGGTGTGTATAATGCTGTAGGAATTAATTATTCCTATTAGTTAGTTAATAACATTTAATAACATCTAATAACAATAATTAGTAACATTTTAAAGGCTAATAGAGACACTGTGTTCTTTTGAGTATTTCTTTACCACTTAGAAAAATCAAGATTGCAACAAGCAAGCAGATCATGAAGTAACCTCCCAATATGTGGCTGGCCTCACCCTCTCTGGCTCATTCCTAAAGGCTAAACATGCCATCCAGAGGCAAGAAAAGAACCCAAGCCAGTTCCAATAACAACAGTAGGCATCATAAATCCAACAAGGCAGATAAACAAGTGAGAACTCAACCTTTTCATGAAGTCTGCCTTTTTGTCTGCAGAAATTCTGTATTGCAACAGCTAAATGACCTTTCCGTCAAGGTGGCAGCTTCCAAGAAGCCCTTTATTGCAAACTCTCTGTGGCAATCAGGAGGTTAAAACTGCAACAGAAACTGGCCACATTGGCATTCAAGCAGCCTGTCCTGCAACATCAACAGGACATTCAGAAGCAGGTGGTGCAGGACTATTACTGTCATATACTAGAGAAAAAGTAACTTCTTCTAGAAATCCATCAGAATGCCCATTCTAGACCAATTAGCCTCCTCAACCCTCCCAACAAGCTCTCTGCAGGACACTTACAGTGGAAATTCCAGGCCTGGTTGGAACAAGAAAACATACTTGAGAGGAGCAGAGCATTTTAGGGAAGGCCTATCCATTATTGATCAGTGCCTTGTACTCTAGCATCTCATTGAAAAATGCTCCTCCTGCAACACAACCTCCTTTGTGCTGCTTTCACAGACTTGCAAATATAAATCTGTTACTATAAACTAATAACAATAACAATAACAATGACAATAACAACAACAATAATAATAATAACAATAACAATAGTAGTAGTAGTAGTAGTAGTAGTAATATTAGCATTCATGACTTTGGTTTCCTAGTCTAATCTTCCTTGAAAGGCTGACAAATTCCTTAAATAAAAAAAGGACCTTTACTCTGCCATTATGTCAGAGTTGACCCTCTGGTCAACTGCCCTTGAAGGCTAATACAGGAAGATTCTCTACTGGGAGAGACAATGCCTCTATGATTCTGGACACATAGAAACAACAAAAGATGGGCTTCTCCAGTGTCTGTTCTACAGAGATATTCACACTAGCTTCTTTACACCATTACTACATAAATATCCAAAACACATAAGACATTTGTACTCCACCACATTACTTACATAAATATACAGGGCACATAGGACAATTGTATTGCACCCCATTACTACATAAATATCCAGAACACATAGGACACTTGTACTCCACTCTGTTGTTTTCAGATACCTATCCTGCTGCAACTTATAATCTTGACAGGTTCTTTGCAACAATGCTCCAAACACATCAGATAATGATCCGTATTAAGGGCTCAACTTTGAACTTTGCCGTATTAGAAGGCCATGTAACTCCTCTTCTTCTATACACTATTTATGCTTCCATACAGCCATCTAACGTTCCTATTCTTTATTTTAGATTCTATTTTTGTATCTATCTATTTAGTTTTTAAGGTATGTATCATTTATATTTTTTATATTTTTATATGTTTTAGCTTTTTATTTTTACTCTTGATGTACACTTTGTGCTTTTTAATGACTGTACACCATCCTCTTTATGCTGCTCTATGATCATAATAAATTTTTCACTTAATTTGACTTATCACATAAAACATAACGTTCAGGACAGTAATACCTGTATATTCCAAGCAGAACTGTGATTTCTGACAAACAATTTAAAAAGCAAAGTATAGCAAATGTAAGAATGATTATTTAAAACATGAAATCACATTAGGTTGGAGAGCTACTGGCCCTTAGCCTATTATTATGCAAAGATTTCAGCTGAAAGATACGCTAGGCCAGCAAGTTTTTACCGAGAGTTAATATTATGGCACAATATACATATAATGCAAGGGGATAAATTTGAATCACTTTTGTATACTATTTAGTTTTAAAAGGCATATACAAATATAACCATATAGTCTTCCCCTTCTCCTCTAAAAAAAATGTGAACTCCAATGCTCAAAATCAAAAACAGTAAGGAATGTGTTTAAATGGATGCTCCCTGCATTTTCTGAATGTTTATTTAGTGGTCCATGGCAGAAGAGTTGAGACCTTGGATGCTACAGTGATAGTTAGCTAACTTCTTCTAATTCTAGGTCTTCAGCCTCTCACATATGATGGAGAATCTGGCCATTCTATTTTTTTTAAAAATTCTTTACATGATAGAAAAGGTTTTTCAGAAATTCTTTGTCTTTTTTTTAAATATCCATCGCTTTCTCTACACTCTTGGCATTTTCATCTAAACCTGAAAATCTATCCCAAAGTAGTATGTTGATTACCTCCAAACTGAGGTACTAATTCAACAATCACTCTGTGTTCTCTATCCATGTGAGCAAATACAGGAAAGGTTTACTACTGACTTCTTCTACACTATATGCAGAGGTGGGTTCCTCCCAGTTCGGACCGATTCTCCCGAACTGGTAGCGACCCGCTGGTGATATCATGATGATGTCACAGATCCGGTTCGGTTGGTGCCGTTCCGTGGACGCCGCCATCTTTTTTTTGAACTTTTTTTTATTTATTTTTATTTTTATTTTTTTATTTTCTTCTGCGCATGCGCAGAAGCCGAGTTTCCAGCACTGCGCATGCGTCGCCATCTTGTTTTTGGCTTTTTTAAAAAAAAATTATTTTTTTGAACTGCGCATGTGCGCGCGCGCACAGTGCATGCACACCCACGAGGCGTGGCCATGTGGCGTGGGAGGAAGCGAACTGGCAGCGAGGTAAGTTAGAACCCACCCCTGACTATATGAAATGATGCCTTTGTCAGCACTAAAGTGATTGTTCACCTCCAGCACCTTTCTACACAGCTGCCATGCACGAGAGGCACCTGCTTGCTTTAGCTGGGCCACTGGGATGACCTTCCTGCCTTGGGTGACTCTGCTGGGTTTACACAATCTGGGAAAATGCTCCTTATGAGCTTGGCTCATCACTCTCAGGATTAACACTTTCCCAACATCACCAACACCATTAACATCATGATGAGGCAGCATAGCAGGATTTGGGGGTGGAGGGAGATAAGCCCAGAGAGAGAGAAAGAAAAGAAACAGAAAGAAAACCAAAACCAAAAGCAGAGCTGGAACATCCAGTAAGATGGTGAGATTAAAAAAGAAAGGAAGCCAGTTTTGGAATAGAAAATTTACCAGAGAGGAAAAAAGCAGGTATGGTCAGGTATTGGGGAAAGGTGTGACTAGGATGGTTGTTTCTCTCCGTCACACCATCAGAATGAAGATAACTGTTTTCCACTTCAAACCTGAGAACAAAAACACTGGTGGGCACTTTCCTGTCAAGGCCCAGTTCTCCCAGCTAGTGCCACCATTGCCTTTTCTCTTCGGTGTGGGCCTTTTTCCTTTCCATTGTTTGTAATGCTGCTGGATTCACCCGGGGCTGAGGAACACCCTTCAGCTGCCAGGTTTTTCAGCTCTGTTTCATTTCTTTTACTCAGTCAGGCTTCCTTTGTCCATCTTTTCTACATTTTCTATCTCTAACCTCTTCTCCTCCCCACACCTCACTTTCCCATTGCAGCACTGCTGACTTCCTGCCCCTGGGAAGGCGCACAAGAGCTTGCCATTAGCCCAGTAGTTTCTCCTCCTGCAGAAAAGCTCTAATCCTTCTCCCCGTGCAAGCATTGCCTGTATCTCATACAAATTGAGTATGGTGTACAAACTGCCCAGAAGAGTCACCTTGTAGGAGAGATGGGTAGCATAAAAATTTAATAAATAAATACAATAAAAAACAGTGGATAATTAGTACCTTAAAATAAAAAAGTTGGACTGGGCAGTACAAGTGTTGAAAGAAAACTAGAAAATTTCTACATTGGTGGCAGCTCTTAGTTAAGCTTAGTTGATCTCAGAAAAAGTCTACATAAAGTTGTGCCTTATACAGGGGATGGGAGATCACTCAGACATCCCAGGTCTGTAAGATAAGCTGGAAAGTTGAACAAGTATTTCAGAAGAAAGCAATAGAAAATCACTTCTGTACTGTTGTCAAGAATGTGTCACCAAGTAGTTATCACCAAAATTGAATGGTAAATATTCAATTTGAATTATCAACTTGAATATTTACTATTTTAATCAAGGGTTAAAATACTTTCATACACTTTTCTAACATCAAAGTGGCTCATTCAGATTAATTCATACTACTTCAGAGGTGGAAACAGATAAAGGTTAAAGATAGTTTCTTTGGATGGGTTCTAAATGGGAGTGAATATCTTGTTTTATTATATTTCCCCCCTTCTGCTCATACTGAATTTGTACTGTGTTCTCGATCTCTCTACTATTAGAATTTAACATTTCCATTATTTTCTCCTAGTGCACTAGTTGATTTTGAATCTTTGCTGTTATTTGATCTACCCATCTTTTCAACTAAAAAAAAAATCCTTGTAATTTGGAAGAGTGGAGTTTCTCTGAAAAAGCAAATTCTAATGGCCTCTGGATTTTCTCTCCAATATAAGTCTTCCCTGGCTCTCTCATCATATTGTTTATCTACGTCTCAAGATGAATAATCCTGTTCTCACTAAACCAGACATTTAGCTCCAGCAGTTTTAATCTAAGGAATCTAGCCACTACATAATTATATTTGTGCTAGATTTAAATTTTGAGAAAGAATGTGTAAAGCAACATTGTTATGTACTCACAGTTGTATATGGTTTCACCCAGGTCCAGCGTTTGAGCGGGAGAATGCTCAAACGCTATTGGTTAAAGCATCTTACAGCTCCCTATAAAAGGGCTAGCTGTCAGACTGCAAGTTGCTGGTTGTACAGAGAAATTGCCTAGTAAAGAAGTGTTCCTTGAGTCTGTCTCCTGTCGTTATTCCCACAACTCAACAGTGGCGACGAGGGCTTGGGAGCTGGAGAACGAAGACTATCGAACATCTTAGGCATTGCAACCAGCCAGGCGGATTTCGGAAGGCTCCACAGAAAATGCGCCAAGCATGACTGCTTTCCATCCGCCAGTGCCTTTCAACCCGGCGAAGGAAAAGTGGGAGACCTATATGACGCGGTTTGATTGCTTCCTAAAAGCAAATGATTTGTTGGGTCTGGCAGACATTCGTAAAAGAGCACTTTTTCTGAGTCACTGCGGCCACGATGTGTTCGACACAGCGGAGGCTTTGTCAGATCCAACCCCGGTACAATCCGTACCGTGGCAGGTCCTGCAAGCGACCTTGAAAACCCACTACACTCCCATTCCGTCGAAAGTCATCCGGCGTTATGAATTCTGGCAACGGATGCAGCAGGAGGGCGAGACGATAAATCAATGTATCGCTGCCCTCCACAAAGCCGCAGGTCACTGTGAATTCAGGGACCTTAATGACATTTTACTGGACCAACTCATATGTGGCATCCAAGACATCCGCCTGCAGCACCAGCTTCTGGCAAGAACTAATTTGACCTTGGTGATTGCTCTGGACGAAGCCAGAACAGCGGAATCCTCCACTAAGGCTGCAGAATCGCTGCACAAGTTCGCGGCATCAATAGCTGAAGCCAAGCCGCCGGCCTCAGTGTACAAGGACACCTACGAGGACTCGGCAAGCAGCGACGAGGAGGTTTGCCGCACGGAATGGAAAAGGGTGCCCGATCGGAGCGACAGCCATCAGGACTGTGCTAGCTGTGGTGGCCAACATCCGAGATATTCCTGCCATTTCAGGGATGCGGTCTGCAAACAGTGCAGCAGGAGAGACCATTTGGCCAAAGTCTGCCATGCCATTTTGCCTGCCGACTGCGTGCATGCGCCTGACGCCGCACGCAACGAGCTGTCAAAACACTTTCGGCAGGAAGATTGGAAACCTCACCACAGAGCCACCACACAAGGGCCTCCAGACACAAATCAGACACACGTCGCCCAGGCCAGCCTTCCCTGCAAGTCCAAGTTGACCATCACTGTGACCATTGACGGCGCGCCTTGCGTCATGGAAGTGGACACCGGCTCTGCAGTCTCCATAGTTTCTTGGGAGACCTTGAAACTCGCCCTTCCAAGCCTGCAGAAGAGCCGCCTCAAGCAGCACCACATCAAGCTCTCTGACTATCAGGGGAAGTGCATCCCCGTCATCGGCCAAGGCCAGTTCCTGGTCAAGTTCAACCGTTTTGAGGGACCCTTGCAGCTCACGGTGGTCGGTGGTAACCTTCCAAGCCTCCTTGGCTTGGATTGGTTTGATGCCCTCGGCATGGAGGTGACCGGCATCAACTCCATCGCTAACCCTGCCTTTGACGACCTGTTCCAAGAGTTCCAGGACGTTTTTAGCCAGGACCTGGGCAAGTATGTGGGCACTCCTATCTCTTTTAACCTGGACCCGAATCAGGCTTAAGCCCAGGCGGGTTCCCTTAGCATTGCGGCCTAAGATTGACCATGAGCTCGACAAGTTAATCCGGCAGGGGATCCTTGAGCCGGTTGACCATGCCAAATGGGAGACCCCGATAGTGACACCCGTTAAAGGGGACGGCACTGTTAGGATCTGTGTGGATTACAAATGCACACTGAATAAGGTGTTGCAGCAGAGCGCCTATCCGGTGCCGATTGTTCAGCATCTTCTACATTCCCTGGGGCCTGGCCGCCTTTTTGCTAAATTCGACTTGGCGCAGGTGTACCAGCAGTTGCCGGTAGATGGTGCTACTGTGGAGGCACAGACCATTGTGATTCATAGGGGGGCGTTGAAGTGTCACAGGCTGCAGTTTGGAGTCAGCATGGCCCCAGGGTTGTTCCAGAGTGTAATGGAACGCCTGTTGCAGAACATTCCCAGGGTCGTGCCGTATTTCGATGACGTGCTGATCTCAGCCTGTGACCAGGAACAGCTCCACTCCCAAGTCAGAATGGTCCTGTCGAAACTGCGAACTGCTGGCCTTAAAGCCAAGCGCAGCAAATGCTTGCTGGGGGTGTCAGAAGTCGAGTTTTTGTGCTACCGCATAGATGGCAATGGCATACACCCCACTGAAAGCAAACTCCGGGCTATTCACGAAGTGCCCACCCCGAGAAATCAAAGCGAGCTCCAAGCCTTCCTTGGTCTCCTTAATTTTTATAGCCTCTTCCTTCGGAACAAGGCTACCATTGCTGATCCTTTGCACAGACTCCTGGCAAAGAATGCCCCGTGGGTCTGGGGTCCCAGGGAAGCCGAAGCCTTTCAGGCTGTCAAACAACTTTTAACTACAGACAGCTTCCTTATCTAATACAACACCACTCTGCCCCTAGTCCTAGTTTGCAATGCTTCCCCCTTCGGCGTCGGGGCGAGGTTGAGCCACAGACTCCCAAATGGAACAGAGGCCCCGGTAGCATATTACTCAAGAACCCTGTCCAGCGCTGAGAGAAGCTACAGCCAGCTGGACAGGGAGGCGCTGGCTGCCGTTGCCAGGGTCAAGAAGTTCCACGAATACCTTTTTGGGACGGAGTTTGAGTTGGTGACTGACCACAAACCATTGTTGGGAATGCTCGCTGGGGATCGCCCCACCCCGGCTGCCCTGTCCCCACGGTTCGCCAGATGGGCCATTTTCCTGTCAGCTTACTCCTATCAGCTGGTACACCGGCCCAGAAAGGACATGGGCAACACTGATGCCCTCAGCAGGTGTCCTCTGCCCAATCTGCTGACTGATATTTCACTGGACACTCCTGTTCTACTTATTGACCTTGCAGACTCTGGACTTGTCACCTCGGCTGAGGTGGCTAGGCATACGGCCAAGGACCCCTCGTTGAAGACTATTTTGCACTGGGTGTGGAGGGGATGGCTGAAGGACCCAGTCAGAGCTGTATTCAAGCCATTCACACAAAGGCAGCACGAACTGTCAGAACAAGGAGGCTGCCTCCTCTGGGGAAACTGTGTGGTCATTCCGCCCAGCCTGTGTGCTGGCATACTTAGGACTCTGCATGAGGGCCATCCGGGGATTGTCTGGATGAAAGCCCTCGCCAGGAGCTATGTGTGGTGGTCTAACATGGATTTAGAAATCCAGAATTGGGTAGCAAGGTGTAGGCCATGCCAGGAGTCTAAGGCCCCGCTACGGGACTGGGACAAACCAAAAGCCCCTTGGTCAAGGTTACATATTGATTTTGCTGGCCCCTTTCATGGTGTTCTGCCCCAGCGACAAGCCACCAATAATACGCACACACAAACTGCAAAACACTGTTCTTTTACTAGTGTGGAAGGAATGTCCACTCCGGCCAATTCGTCTAATAAATTGTCTGATAAGCCATCCTGGAACGCATCCAGGAGTGCTGCCTCATTCCAGACCGAGTCCTGGCTTAACAACCGGAACTCGCTGATGTAATTTCAAGCGTCGAGTTGAGGTTTGGGCTTTTATTGGGTCTGCATACATTTCCTCCAATTGTGCACAAAAGCCCCTGAAATCATTGAGGAGGGGGCTATTCTGGACCAGTAAGGGCGTGGCCCAATGAGCTGCAGAACCGGAAAGCAGGCTTATCACGAAACCCACTTTATCCCGGTAGTTTGGGAAATCCTCCTCCCGCAAAGCCATAAACAAATGGCACTGTCCCAGAAAAGCCGGGAACATATTCACTTCACCAGCAAATTTATCCGGCACAGCTACCGGGCACTTTCTCCGTGGAGTAGGAGCAGGTGGGGCCATCTGGGCTTGAATCTGAGCCAGCTGGCCGGACATCACAGCTAACTGCTGCTGGAGCTGGGCGCTTTCGGCA
>QLTV01004389.1:164075-176483 GCA_003457575.1 Thermophis baileyi
ACGCCCCCGTCACCTCATCCCGCGCGGGGAGGGGGTCGCGGCGGCGGGGGCAGCCACGGGGGGGTCGCGGCATTAGAAAGGTTGAGAACCACTGCCCTAGGACGACTAGGCCCAGGTGATTGGCAAGCCAGGGTGGACAAATTTCTCCTTTCCCAACATATCACCCCTTGCACAGCCACCGGCTGCAGCCCGGCCGAACTGCTAATGGGTCGCAGGCTCCAATCAGTGTTAGACCGCCTGCACCAAATTATGCTCCAACAGACAATAGCGAAAAAGACCAAACCGTCAGGTCCTTCAACATAGGAGACCTAATTTTTGCAAGAAATTATGCCGAGGGGTCCCTATGGCTACCTGGGGATGTTGAGAAAATCACAGGCCCAATGTCATACATAATCAGGCTTAACGATGGCCAACAATGGAAAAGGCACATCAACCAACTTAGAAATCGAGTAAGGGGTGGATTACAAAATCCGAAAACTGAAAATAATTATACTCCTTCCCTAGCTAACTGAAGCCCGATGGAGTCGGAAGACTTACCTGAAACACCAGGAGTCCAGCGGTGCTCGCATGACGAACCGGTTCCTATATCCAAAGAGGCCACGCCCGAAAGCTTCCAGGAGCTTCCAAGCTCAGACCTCGGAGCAGCAGCAGACCTGTCCGCTCAGGCTGCTGCCTCGCCAACGACTGAGCTGCGCAGGTCAGGGAGGGTATAGGGTTCCTAAAGGCCCCACCTACCTGCATGATTACGTATGCCGCATGGATTGCTCCATCGAGGAGGGGAGGGGTGTTATGTACTGACAGTTGTATATGGTTTCACCCAGGTCCAGCGTTTGAGCGGGAGAATGCTCAAACGCTATTGGTTAAAGCATCTGACAGCTCCCTATAAAAGGGCTAGCTGTCAGACTGCAAGTTGCTGGTTGTGCAGAGAAGTTGCCTAGTAAAGAAGTGTTCCTTGAGTCTGTCTCCTGTCGTTATTCCCACAACTCAACAAACATGCAGATCCAAATTACACACATGCTCTATTTGTGAAATCTCTGATGCATCAGAAATTAAAACAACATGGAGGAATATGTAGATGGCTTTGGCCTGGCTTACCTTGAATGGCTGGCACTGAAATTCTCCCATAATTTCAATCAGAACACTCATGGTCAACAGCTTTTGTTACCAGCTGATTATTTTCCTGAAAAATCCCTAGGTACGGGATTTTTTTTTCTTATATCCTTTCCTGGGAGGAGTCATAATTTATTTAAAAACAGTCATTAATGTGAGAGAAGAGGAAAACAATGTTTTCTGTTTACCAGTTAACTTGTGAAGCAACTCAGATAAGGCAACTGATTTCCTAATTGATGGAGAAATTGAAGTTGCAAGTATAATTTTCTACATTGATAAACTAATTTAGTTTTATTAGTATGCAAGGGCAGATCTGCAAATCATCACAGTGGTTCATATATCGCATTAAGTCATACGGTGTTTTGTTTGGCTTCTGTGAAGCCAACCAATACTGGCGTCTTCAATAAAGGGTAGAGTAAAAATCATTCAGTAATTTATTTACTCTCTGTTCTTAGCCAGGAGGTTTTAGTTGCTTCCTTTTCCTGATTGATTACAGCTGTAATAATCATTACAGATAGTCCAATTGCCTTGTTTAATGACCATTTATAGTTGCAATGGTGATAAAAATAACTTTGCAACCAATCCTCGCATTTATGATCTTCTGAGCTGAAGTAAAATTATATTTCACTTAGCAATTGCTTCATTTAAAAACCGACTGCCAGTCCCAATTGTGCTTGCTAAACAAGGACTACCTGTGACCAATTGGAAATATATGGTCTGCTGCTGTCTGAATGAGCTCACATGAACTTGTAAGCCTCCCTACTCTTAAGAGTTGGAAAGGAAATTTAAGCTTCTTTTCTAAGACATGGTGGACTATTGAAATTTAATTCATTAATAGGCCAGAATAATATATTGTCATCTATTTGCACTTCCTTACCAATTGAGAAAGGAAAATTACAAGGAAGCCTTTAATTTCTTCTCTCACATGGACATGGGAAATGGACATACATTAAACTGAGACTTCTGTTGGTTGATTCATTCATGTAACAATACATAATTCCCCTTATACTTCAGATTATATTTTTCTTTTTTCTGGGCAGCTGAACACATTTCTACAACAAAGCACTGGAAGACACTCACTTCCCCCCCCACACCGAGGAAAATAATGGGGCTAGAAGAAGCTCTATCTGAGTGGGGATCAGTCATATTCATCCAGTATTTCTTAGAGCAACTCCTTTTCTCCTTAAACTTGTAGCACTCGGTGTCAATCAATCATTTATGACCATGATTTTAAATTCTCTGCTGATTGGAGAATTGATACCTGATCAATTTAGTTTTGAACCTAACAAAATGCAAGTGTATCTTTTTTTTTAATTAAAACTTTTCTACAGTTGATGGTGTAGATTAGCTCTCTGAATCATTTTGAGCTATAAGGCGAGTTGACTTCGTAGCTTTTCTTCCAAAAGGATGCCTCAGCCAACTGGCAGAATCTTTGGCATTCTTGACATTAGACTAAGACTAAGCCTGCTTTACCAAAGACCCAGATATTAATATTCGTGCTTTCCTGTTAAGTTTGGGGAAAGCCTCTTTGTGGAAGTATCTTGACCTCAATATGAGAACTGATGCCTCATTGTACCAGAGGTGGTATTCAGCAGGTTCTGACCAGTTCTGGAGAACCGGTAGCAGAAATTTTGAGTAGTTCGGAGAACCGGTAAATACCACCTCTGACTGGCCCCGCCCCCATCTATTCTCTGCCTCCCAAGTCCCAACTGATCGGGAAGAAATGGGGATTTTGCAGTAACCTTCCCCTGGAGTAGGGAGGGAATGGAGATTTTACAGTATCCTTCCCCTGCCACACCCACCAAGCCATACCACGGCCACCAAGCCACACCCACAGAACAGGTAGTAAAAAAATTGAATCCCACCACTGCATTCTACCATGTTTACTTTAAATGCAGGATTAGTTTTAAGTTGGATATGCACTGATGGAGATTTGAGGCTTGCCTGGAAAAAAAAAAGGAAGCAATGGACAGTCCTGAATTGTCTGTCAGTCCCCCATTTAGAACAATGGCGTCAGTCTTACAGCTGCTCTATTTTTTTCACATCACCATGTATGACAATGTCCCACCTGTGTTTTAAACAGACATATTATCCTGGTTTTATTACAAGGGAAAAGTGGACTTAGTAGAACCACATTTATTTTTATCCAAACACAACATATGTTATTACTAAATCAAACAACAGTTGAAGCAAACCTGAGGCTCTTTTAATTATCTCCTTCTGATTTAATCCCATTCCCACCCCAAATCCTTTATGTCAGTGGTTCTCAACCTTCCTAATGCCACGACCCCCTCCCCGCCCCCTCCCCACGCATGCGCGTTGCCAGGCGAGAAGCGATGAGGTGACAAAGGGGGCGCGGCCCTTCCGTCGGCGCCTGCACATTCGAGGGCTGCCTGTGCGTCGCACCGTCCCCGGGTACTTGTATGTGGACGGATAGAGGAGCAGTGTCTCAGTTCCTAAGACCATCGGAAATATGTGTTTTCTGATGGTCTTAGGCGACCCCTGTGAAAGGGTCGTTCGACCCACAGGTTGAGAACCGCTGCTTTATGTGGTCAGTATTGTCAGACCTCCATTGCAAAAGAGTTTAGGGGTCACTATCAGATCCGATGTTGATTTCTAACTTGTGTTAATACTATAATGGCAGAGCATGTCATAATGTAAGTAGTATTTGTGTTGAAAGTGCAAAATATAATAGTCCCATGGATTTGCTGTTCCAGTTCTTTCAATTCACAATTTCATATATCCTGAAGGTAAAAATATAAGTGTGTAATGGATTAACGTACCGGTAACAGGATAACCAACAAACTTCAATGTTTCCCTAAGGCCTTAGAAACATAATAAAGCGGCTCCTCCTGATATTTTTGGTAGGTGACGTTGCTTTATTTATATTTAATTTTCCACTGAGCTTGATTTTCATCTTTCTGGCCAGAAATAGATGTGGACATTAGACATTTCTTAATGCCATCACAACAGAAGTCATAGATCCTAAGGCAATGCCCTTTATCTGAGAGAAAATTACAATATTCACCAGTGAGATCAGAGAATTGGGAGAATGGAACACCATTTACCACAGTTGTTTTCATGCAGAATTAAATGTTCAAAAAACTTATGATTATTCTGTCACTTTGTTAAAGACTGGCATTCAATAATTACATTCTTACATCATTCTGCCTTCTCAAGACTAATGCTCAGTTCAGGGGGATGAAGTGTCTATCTGAAACATAGCTAAGACTTCTGCTTAGATAAAATTAAGTTTCCAACAAGACAAAACAATTTTTACTTCTAAGGGGCTGTTCAACTTTCTGTAGGAAAATTGTTAATGTTCCACACAAACAAGTATTGTACTTCTTAGCAATTTATATATACTGTAATAGTTGACATTTATAGTCAGTAGTTCCTTCTTTCTGAAGAAACTAAGCTAAAAACTGGCTTAGTCTTAGAATGATATTTTTTTACTTTTTTTGAATCAGTGGTTTATTTTTTAAGGATTTTTTTGGGAGGGGGATTATTATATTGTAAACTAGATTTCTCTAGAAAGGAGAACGGCATAGAAATATTATACTTATAATGTATTTTAAAGAAATGGCAAGAGGGACAAGCTCATGATTTGCTCCATCAATGGAAGCTGTGTTGAAAGAAGCCTATTGAAGTTCTTGCACTTACAGCTTGAGAACAATGGAGGATTGCAGCATGTAAAACACAATGCACTATGATAGGCTTCAATGTGAGCATCAGAAGAGATTGAATGTTTTCTTCAGTTCATCTGCACCTACCGGTACTAGCTATGAGAAGCAAAGAAATGTCTATTAAAGGTAGACTGAAATCTCTTCAGAAGTAGTAAATCTGTGGTAGAGCTGCCCCATAAATGACAAGACTTCTCCTAAGGCAGATCAGCTGGACAAGGAGTACAAGGTGGTATACTTTGCCCTCTTCACTCCATAAAATATTTCCAGGGCCTCTCCAGATTTTGCTTTTTCCAAATTTTATGCTAAATCATAGGTAACCCAAAATGGTTTGGCAATACATCTGGAATATGTGATTTTTATTGGATTTGAAACAAAACATTTTCCATTTCATGCATTCTCCTATTAATATAGAATTTCTTCTGCCTCACTGTGCTTTAACACCTGCATACAACCACGTAAACAATTGTTTATTTTAGTGGCAAGATTCAATTTAAAACTGTCCTGAAATTGTACAATAAATTCTATTTAAGAAATATCTAATCCTGAAATCCTTACTTCTAATTTTTATCTGAATTCAACCCAAGCCCTTTTTCCATCCAGAGAAATGTACATTTACAATTTTGTTCTTGAATTGTAAGCAGGTATCTCTCATGATTTTTTTTAAAAAAAAAACTTGTTAAAGTAACAGAGCCATTAAATGTACATTTTGTTTAAGCATAATATAAAACAAGATGTAGTAATGAAAATTGAGATTTATTATATACTTTTAAAAAATTAAAATAGCTTCCTTATTTTTCTAAAACAAAATCCCCCTCCCGATACAGGGTTAAACATTATAAATCAAATGCTAAGACCAGTATGAAAATTTCAATTGTACTGTAAAGTATACATGAAACTCTCTTAAGGTTCTGACTTCCTTTGATGTTTTTTACCCACTGCCACATTATCATTACTGCCATTTTTCAACTAGTATTACTTTTTAATCCTCAGATACAGTCATCTTTTTAAACAATTGTTGTCATTGAAAAAAAAGTCTTTTTTGGCCAAAGACAAGCTATAAACAAGGCTGAATGAGAAGCTAATGCATCACCTCTACAGCTATCCCATCCGACAAGTATTTAAGTGAACAGATTATTGAATAGCAACTGTAAAGTGTAAAGCAGATATTTCTATTAACACTATTGCAATCTTATAAAATTTATTTTAGTATATATGCACATTTAGCAGGTTGCCAACATATATTGAAATCTGCAACTCAAAATTAAGCCATTTCATCACTATCGTTAACAATGACAGATTAAACACAATACATGGCATGACTAAGATTTCACAACACTCAAGGTGACATGAGATATACGTTAAGCTGTGAGTCACTAAACAAGAATATTTGGGCACCACTGATCAGCAGGTTCCAAACATCTTTTGAATACAGCAGTATTGTGTTTGTTTCACTTTTTGAGCATCCTAAGTCAATTGTATGTTACAGAAAAGAGCCTGAATTTGCTGCTTAATATATTTTATCCAAGGAAAAGTGGAGTGCTGAAGAATTAGCATTGTTCTAGAACTTTATTTCCCTTTCTTAAATTTTGATGTTGCTGAACCACTACTCTTGGCCTTCTTTTTGGCTGATCCCTTAGGTTCTGGCTCCTTACGCTTAGCTGAGGTAATAGAGCCAGTCACTTTGAAAAAATCATCCAGCCGGCCCTGAGTGCTTCCCTGTCGGCTCTTGTTTAATCTCTTGATCCCATTACGAATTCTTTCTTCATTGAATTGCTTCTCTCCACACATGAAGCTAACAAGCCCTTCCTCATCAGGCTCATTCCACTTCAGCTCCACTTCTTCTGGGTTTACAACTTCAGGCTCCAAGAAGAGTTTTTGGGCCTCCTTATGCAGCCAATTGTCAGGCACAGGATACTTCTTAGTATCTAGTTGTTGAATAATCATCTCTATGTTTTTGTGCTGCCTGATGAGTTCCACTGCACGCTTGGGTCCAATTCCACGGATGCTTTCACAGTAATCACAACCTAGTAATATACACAAGTCCACAAATTCATTCTGGCTCAAGCTCATATCCTGGAGAATACGGTTTAGATGAAATTCCTGAATGGGCAGTTTCTTTGCCTCACTCGCGGTAAGATGTCGCATTAGCACAGGGCTGCCAAAGGTCAAGCAATCCATATCCTCAGTAGCAGCTGCGTAGACCTTGTTTCCTTTCACCAGCGCAGCGCAGCTAGCTTCAGCTTCTCCAGGGGCATCTACATATGGGATACCCATTAAGGTCAGCAGTTTTTTACACTCATCATTGTGCTGTTTAGTCACTTTAACTAGTCTCTTGCTGAACTTCTCTACGTTTTCCTCCTCACCCATCTCTTTGGCCTCTTGCAGCTGCTTTTCTGCTTCAGTCCGCCGCTCAGTACGTTTAGCCAATTCACCCGATTTCAACTGGGGGGGTTTGCCATCAAAGACATAGGCAGGCTTGATGCCATTTTCCACCATGCGGATAGTGCGGTAGAACATTCCCATCAAGTGGCTTGTAGTCTCACCTTCTTCATTCTGCAGCATGTCAGCTCCCTGCCGTACAGCAATTAGGAACTGGTAAATACTCATAGAGGCATCAATGGCCACTCTCCGCCCAAAGTAACTCTTGATGTCATTTTCTCGAATGGCAGCAGGAGCCATATCTGCGATCAGCTTGGCCAAACCATGGATTCCCATCTCGGCTGGTCAATCAATGAATCTGAGGCAATATAATACAGGAGAAACCTAGGAAGTAAAGTAATAGGTAAATTTTTAAATAACAACAAGCAAGTCTAGTAATGGAACAAGACATATTATTTTCTCAGTGTACTGATAATAAATCTTTTATCAATATCACATAGATGAGTCATCTTAAGTGACATGTCAAAGAACTTTAGGAAGTTACATTTCCCTTATGGATTCTTGGTTTGTTTCTTTTTGTTCCCATTCTTTTTTTCATCACTCTTCTCATTTTCACCATTTTTTATCTATTGCTGCATGTTGTCTTGTTTTTAATACTTTTATTTGTAATCACCCAGACATATTGGGAGTCAAGCAGCATACTGATAACTTTACTCTCAAGAAAAATGTAATTATTTGTAATGGGAGTGCATTGTGAAAACTTTAATTGCAGCCAGTTCATGCCAATGGCTACAGATAGCATAGCCGCATTTTAAGATAATTTATTTCTAATAAAGGCTATAAGGAATCCTCTTCCAAATGACAACAAGCAAGTCTAGTAATGGAACAAGGCATATTTTTTTCACAGTGTACTGATAATAAATCTTTTATCAATATCACACAGATCAATCATCTTAAGTGACATTTCAAAGAACTTTAGAAAGAAGTTACATTTCCCTTATGGACTCTGGGTTTGTTTCTTTTT
This sequence comes from Thermophis baileyi, assembly GCA_003457575.1. Taxonomy (NCBI): domain Eukaryota; kingdom Metazoa; phylum Chordata; class Lepidosauria; order Squamata; family Dipsadidae; genus Thermophis; species Thermophis baileyi. Next base: position 172,275 of record QLTV01004389.1, read on the forward strand.
GTTCCCATTCTTTTTTTTTTTTCATCACTCTTCTCATTTTCACCCTTCACTTTTCTACTAGCATAGGGTACCACACTAGGAAACACAATCTAGATTGCCGTTGGTTAAGATTCGTGCTCATGCGAAGGCCAATGCCTGCAGGGCGAATCGGCGTCTGAGAAATTCAGAGTTCGCGCACATGAAAGCAGACGGGAGAAATACCCAGGTGGATCTAAGCTTGCAGTCGATACCTTTCCGTATTGATCCCAAGTACTTAGCCGCCCACTCAGCGGTAAGCCTTTGACCTCTTGCTAATAATGAATGGCTCTTCAAACACTCAGTTTTGTAATTCCACCATGCCGCGCCACACTTGACGTGTCCACAATTAGAAAACCTAACTGGAATGATAGCAACAATAAAAACGATAACACCCACCACGCTACCTGGCAGAGAGCTCTCCTTTTTCGATTTTGTGCACAGGCGCAAAAGCAACTTGATTCCGCGCTTTTCCTCTACCCGGCCCCCCCGAGCGCACCGGGAGCTAAATCGCGTCTCTGTCTCTGTCTCTCTCTCTCTCTGTCTCTCTCTCTCTCTCTTTCTCCAACCCAGCGTTCCGACACTCCTCTCTCTTCGCGCCTTCTAAATCCCGCGCTCGGGGTCGCAAGAGACGAGACCGCGCAGTGATTTCTGGGAGACGTGGTTCTGACGACAGCATTGTGCGCTCTCCTACAATTAGAGGGCCAAGCGGACCACAACTCCCAGCAAGCTTTGGACCAGAGAGACTGACGACAGACAGCGCTCCGGAGACGGAAGGGCGGAGCGAGGATGGCAGGAAAGAACGGACGTGTCTTTCTGTAACGGGAGCCGCCGCCAACGCAGCCATGGTAAGTGGCGGGGAGAGGGACCGTCGGCGGCTGCTTTTTGCATGGCGGCTTTTTCCGGCTGCGGCCCTTGGTGATTGGCGGACCCAGTTCCGGGGCGCCTGTAACCACGAGAAAGCTTTTCAGGGGCCCCTTTAGATGGATATTGGTGTCCCTTTTTGCAAAAGACAGAAAGAGGTTCACACACAGAAGCTGGACCTCCCGTGGACCTTGCTTTACATTCCTGTGGAGGGAGGGTTGGGGGTGTATGAAGGCCAAGAGGCTGAAGCTGAGCGCTAGCAGGCTTCAGGATAAGGAAAAGGCAGGGAGAGGTCGTTGTAGGGGCATCAACAGATAATGGATTGTTGTGGTTATCTCTCTCCCTCTATCTCTCCCCCCCTCCCTCTATCTCTCTCTCCATCTAGCTATCTATCATCTACCTATCCATCTATCATCTATCTATCCTTTTTAAAATATATAATTCAAGGTGTTACAAGCGTACCTAATGCTCCCACCTCCTATTTTCCCCACCACAACAACAACCCTATGAGGTAGATTGAGCTGAGAATGACTGGCCCAAAGCCACCTAGCCAGCTTTCATGTCTAGAAGTGGGAAGCCCAACTGTCACAGTCTCCTGGTTTCTAAGCCAGCGGCTTAACCGCCTTTCACTGTTGTGTCCATCCTTCTCAACATCCATGAGGGGCAGGGGAAAATAGTTCCTTTGCCTCACGCTGCAGTTCTTTCAGTAAGATATATATATATACACATAGATAGATAGATAGATAGATAGATAGATAGATAGATAGATAGATAGATGATAGATAGATAAAATCAATAGTAGTTAAATCTTCATAGTCTTATATTTTTCTTGTCTCACTTCCCACCCCCTTTTCCCCCCCTTTATTTCAGGAGCTTGAAACAATGAGCAGATACACCAGTCCGGTGAATCCGGCTGTGTTTCCACATCTCACTGTGGTGCTCCTGGCCATTGGCATGTTCTTCACAGCTTGGTTCTTTGTGTATCCTTACTATTGCAGAGATATATTTTGGTTATTTGCAAATATATAAGGTGGTCAGCAGCCCTGTGGAGAGCCCCATACCTTTATTTAGTTTAACTGCTTACTGAAAAAATCTGAATAGATTTTTGCTCTTGAGTCTTGACAAATGCAGTAAAAAAAAAAAAGCCTTTTAGGCGCGTGCACCAGCTGGCCATTCCCGCGGCCCGGTGGTAATTAGCCTGCGGCCCAGTAGTGGGCCACGCTCCACATGTTGGCCATCCCTGTTCTAGAGGTATGTCATGTTCCACTCAAAGTAAGTTTTTAACACTGGATTTCCATCAACTGATGGTGATATAATCCTGAAATGAAGAACATTTGAGATAATTTTCAGAAGGCAGAGTATCATGCAAAATAATTTCAAGGTACAGTATAACATCACTCGGGAAGTCACAACTCTTAACTGTAATATATACCAGGATTCAGGGACACTCTCCTCTTGCCTAAAGTTGGTGATCATTAGTTGGTGATTCCATCATTAGAAAAAGTGCTTAGAGAAAAATGAAATTCATTGAAATTTCTGGTTTGCCAGAAAGCAGCTAGATGACTCAATATTAAATATAAATTATTTAAATATAATTTATTACTTTTGCTGAACATAAATATTTTATAGCATCATAACATGCTTTTATGTCAGGAGTGGAGATAATTGCCAAAACTCAAAAGACAAAATATTTCATACAGTTTGAAACAACAAATATTACATACAGGATTTGTGCCACATGCTCAGTTTAAAATTGTATTACAAGCATTATTATGAAACATCATTAGAAATGTGATTGTTTCTCAAGGGTTGGAAAGTAGTTCTTAGTAGAAAAGCATCTTAACTAAAAAAAATCAATGAACATTTAAACTTAAATGATGAGAATTGTGAAATTTTGATAAAGAAAACTTGACTTTATCAAATGCATGCGAGACAGCATGGATGTGACAAATATTTCTAACAGCTCTGTTACTTAATGACTACTATAATAATTGAAGCTGAGAATAGTTGCTAAACTGCTTCTGTTCCTTCAATTCATTCCATTCTGTTTAACTTAACCGAAGAAAGTCATTAATTAGTGTCTCCTCTATTTTTGGCAAGGAAAGGATCGTCTGCTTAATTTCTGTATTATGAGCTATGTTAAAGATAGGTGATCTATACAGTCGGTTGTCATTCCATTATGTATAGGATACAAGTTTGTTTTTTCCCAATTTACATTGATAAGTTTTCTGTCAACCTGTCTGGTTATACCTTTAATAATTATCTCAGTTATGAAGTGACATCCACCAAGTATACCCGGGACATTTACAAAGAACTACTCATCTCTCTAGTAGCATCACTCTTCATGGGCTTTGGAGTTCTCTTCTTATTGCTGTGGGTTGGAATCTATGTGTGACAGTAGTTTGGAGCTATTTCAGGTGAGACATGTTAAATGTTATACTGGGGCCTTCTCACAATAAGGATCTGATTAATAAGTGTATAGAACAAACTGAGATGAAACTTTTAAAAAGCATATTTAAAGATGCGATGTAAATACAAATAGTCCTCGATTTACAACCATTCATTTAGCGACCATTTGAAATTACAACACTAACTGATTTACGACTGGTCCTCATATTTACGACCATCAGTCATATCAAAATTAGCAAGCAGCATGTATTTATGACAATTGCAGCATCCCGAGGTTTTATGATCCCAATTTGCAATCTTCCCAGCCAGCTTTCAACAAGCAAAGTCAATGGGGGAAGTCAATGATTCACTTAACAACTCAAGTGATTCGCTTAACAACTCTGATGTAAAACCATGCACGACACACTTAACCTTGCTTAGCAATAGAAATTATGGTCCCAGTTGTGGTTGTAAAGTCATAAGGACTACCTGTAATGCTAAACATGTTCCAGCAAACTAAGATGAACTGAAATACAGGAACAAACTAAAAAAATTTCAGCATCCAAAAATAAGTATCAAGAACAGTCCTTTACTTTTTATCTAGCCATGGTCTCCTGAGTTTTCAAAAAGACTTAATTTTGAATAGATGTTTGTAGGCTTACACTGTTAGTATGAGAATATTAAATTTCAAATTAACTACAGTTTCCCCGAAAATAAGACCCTGTCTTATATTTTTTTGAACCCTGAAATAAGAGCTTGGCCTTATTGCCATGCACTCAAAAGCCTTTTCGTTATAAAGTTTTTTTATTTTTTCCATTATATATACATAGAAAACATTCTTTTTCCATCAGCAGTGTGTCGTCTGGCTTTACACCTTTTTCTTATATCTTTTTACAGTTTTCTTTCATTACTTTCCCTTTTATTCTTTTTTCAGTTTATTAT
>QLTV01004389.1:177153-191015 GCA_003457575.1 Thermophis baileyi
CCATTTCTCAGCAGAATCCATTCCTTTATCCAAGTTAATACAGCAGCTTGGTAGTACACTTCCCAATTTGGAAGTCCAAATCCTCCTCTGCTTCTGTTATCCTGCATCAATTTTAATCCAATTCTTGCTTTTTTCCCCTGCCAAATAAATTTATGTACAATCTTATTAAGTTCCTCAAAATATTTCTTTTCCAGTTTTATCGGTATGGTCTGAAAAAGATACAATAGTCTTGGCAATATGTTCATTTTTACTGTTGCCACTCTTCCAATCAAAGATAGTTGTAGGTTTTTCTATCTTTCCAAGTCTTTTTGAATTTGTTTCAACAATCTGCCATGCACTCAAAAGCCTGATTGGGCTTATTATCAGGGGATGTCTTATTTTGGGGGAAACAGGGTATAAGAAAACTTGAAATATTCAAAAACAACCTAACAATATACATTATTTTCAACTGGGTTACATTTTAAAATGAAATAAAAGCAAAATGAATATTGTTAATGAAGTTTTAACATAAATGCTGGTATGTATACATTTTAGAGGCAGCCATTAGAAACAACATACAGCTCTTTAGAAATAGCACTTATTCCACATATATATTAATTATACAAAAACAAGTTTTAAAATGCTAAACCTTTTGCAGAAGATATCAGTATATTACAAAAGAATTTGCTTCACTGAAAAGTGTGTACAGTCAATATTTCATAGAATCGGAGTTTGAAGGCAGCTCAGTGCAGGATCTGCTAAACCAGTGGTTCTTAACCTTTCTGAATGAATTGCCCCCTTGAGCCAATGAAGAAGTTGTCATCGCCCCCCTCCCCCAACATAACCTCTCAATCACAACATAGGAACTAAGAATTTCAAGACGAAAACTCTGAAACTAAATTTAAGATTCGAGGAAAGTATATATTAACGCACACTGTAAAAAGGATTAAAAAGACACAAAGAAAATTTTTACAGAATGAAAGCAACAAAAATCAGAGCGACAAATTTAATGCCTAAAACTGAAGAAAAATATATATCTACACAAAAAGTTTACACGAAGAGCACAACAAAAAAATTGAAAACATAAAACTGAGAAACCAAAATATAATATCGAACTGGAGTGTACGCTAAAAAAAGTACAATACAAAGAGACACACAAAATGTTTTACAGAGCACAACAAAAATTCGAAAACTCAAACTGGAACGTGAAATCCAATGCAAGCCAATACAACAATAAAAGCTCAGACAATTTGAAAATGTTTTCTCATAAAGAAGACAAAACGGAAGCTGTACGTTGGAAGGAGATGGAATGAATCCCAATTTTAGGTATTCCGTCGAATATTGGCAACACTTCCTCTTCTCAGCCATGTTGAGAGGCCTTCGAAATGAAAGGCACTACCTGCAAATTAAATTTTCGACTGCACTGGAACACTAGAAAAACACGTGGACGTCGATAAACCTAGTTTCAACAGTTATGTTGACATTACAGCTGATGTCACAGGGGACAGCCACTCAGCATACGATGTTTTGAAAGAAGCGCTCCCCCCTCCATCACTGCCCATTCTGGCCAATGGCGCGCCACTGTAGAGGCTGCTGCGCAATGCGCATGAAGATAAGCGATGCGTATTCACATGTGTACGGCGTTCTGTACTGAAGCTAGCTGGAGGAACATTTGAAAACAATTCAATCCACTAATAGCGAGCGATCTGATGTTTTTGTACGACAGATATACAGCGATTCACTGTATGAAAAAGTCTCAAAAGTGTCCCCAAAACTTGCTCCATCACCCCCATATTGCCCCCTTTTTGTTCCTTTGCCCCTGTGTCGCCCCTTTTTGTTCCATCGCCTCCCTGAAAAATGAAATCGCCCCTTGGGGGGTGATATCGCCCAGGTTAAGAACCACTGTGCTAAACCATTTGGAAGATTGCTACTGGGACTCTCAGTGAAGAGGAATATAGTATACCTCTTCCAGAGACAGCCTATTCCACTGACAGCTCTTTAGCATCAGGACCTTCCTCCAAATATCTAACCTAAATTTACTTCCTTGTAGTATCAAACCATTGATCATGTTTCTGTGGTAACTGCTATTTCACTGTGTAGACTTTTTTGCAGATGAGCAGTTGCCAGTCAGACATACTATTAAATACACAGAAGCTTCCTTGGGTGGAAGTTGTGACCTCACCTGCCATTGGAGGCACCACATGTTATATTTAAACAAGATTGCATACATGATGATTTTTTTAGTCAAACAGATCAGATGTGGCCAGTGGCTTTCAGTTGTTGATTTCTATGGAACACTCACATTTTCCACCATCAAGTTTCAACCAATTGCTGGTTTCCCATGCCTGATGGGAATTAGGAAACTAATACAATAAGGCTGGATTGTTGAGAAAAAGAAGGAAGATGTTGCTATTTTTTTTCTTTCACAACATCCACCCCAACAGCATACATTTTGTTGTGTGCCCTTTTCCAAGCTCTGGGTTGCTGGAGTTGAAGTTTCCTTGGCCTGTAAATTTCCAAACTTTAGTTTCCTACAACCTGCACATACTTGCTCAGATTCTGACAAGACAAACCCGTTTCATTTGCAGTCATAGTTACCATACATTTTTATCAAATATGCTGAGAGCTAAGTAGGTTCATTGAATGTATTTCAAATGGAGACTAGAGAATCATCTGTCTTGGATGCCTTAATTAGATTCCTGCACAGCAGAGGATAGCTTAGGAGTTTAGTGGCCCATTCAAACTTGAAGACAATAACTTTATTATGTTATTATTTAGGCAAATATTATACTTATCTAAGCCAAGAATTCATGTAGTATCTATGTACAGGTTGCATGTCCTGAGCTATCGAGTCACATAGATTGAATAGATCTAACGTTAAAAAAAAAGGAATGAAAAATGTAAGTTACAAGATCAATCATTCACAATAGAAACACTATATTGTTATCTGGGTATTTATTAATGTACTACCTGACTTTTGATGTTTTGATCCCATGTTATTTGTCTTGCTTTGAATGCACTGTGTGCAGAGTTATTAGGCAAGTTGTATACCGGTAATTGAGGATTAATTTTATTATTGAACAACTACAGTGCTCTTGGTCAATCCAAAATGTTAATAAACAAACTTGAATATTTAAGAAAGTAAAAGCTTTCTTAGGAGAATATCTATGTGTGTACAATTAGGCAACTATTAGTGTGCAGAATTATTATGCAACTAAATGAAAAATGAACATTTTCCCATCTCATTTATTTTTATCTGTTAAAGTGGAAATAATAACTCAAAATTTACAAATAAGCATTTTTGACATTTGAAAAAAAATCAGGAACCAATATAGCCACCCTTCTTTTCAGTAACAGTCATAGGCCTTCCATTCATAGAGTCTGTCAGTTTCTTGATCTGTTGACTATCAACTTTTTGTGCAGCAGCAACCACAGCCTCCCAGACACTGTTCAGAGAGGTGTACTGTTTTCCTTCACCATAAATCTCCCGTTTAAGAAGGGCACACAAGTTCTCAATAGGGTTTAGGTCAGGTGAGGAAGGGGGCCATGTCATTATTCTTTCATCTTTAAGGCCTTTACTGGCTAGCCACGCAGTGGAGTACTTCGATGCATGCAATGGAACATTGTCCTGCATAAAAATCATGGTCGTCTTAAAAGATGCAAACTTTTTCCTGTACCACTGCTTGAAGAAAGTGTCTTCTAGAAACTGGCAGTAGATTTGGGAGTTGATTTTGAGTCCATCTTCAACCCAAAAAGGTCCAACTAGCTCATCTTTAATAATACCAGCCCATACCAGTACCCCACCTTCACCTTGCTGGTGTCTGAGTCGAAGTGGAGCTCTGTGCCCGTTACTGATACACATCTTGATGTAAGGTGTTGATCTCAGGCCACACCCTCCCTCATTACACAAACACACATCACCTGATATGCTTATATCCAATAAGTATTCAGGTTTACACAGCTTGGAGGTGGAAAATATGCATAAAAATTATATGGTCAAAATACTCACTTGCCTGATAATTGTGCACACAGCGTAGTGACATGGAAAGCAATAAGGGAAAGCTTTAAGGAGGAGCCGAGGTGGCGCAGTGGTTAGAGTGCAGTACTGCAGGCTACTTCAGCTGACTGCTAGCTGCAGTTCAGCGGTTCAAATCTCACTGGCTCGAGGTTGACTCAGCCTTCCATCCTTCCGAGGTGGGTAAAATGAGGACCCAGATTGTTGGGGGCAATATGCTGACTCTGTGAACCGCTTAGAGAGGGCTGTAAAGCACTGTAAAGCGGTATATAAGTCTAAGTGCTATTGCTATTGCTATTAAAGAAATAATATCCAATTTTGTTCTTTTTTTTTCTTCTCCATTTCAGGTTCCAGAAGCCTTTCTGCACCTCCTTTTTACTTTTTTATTGAACAGTGTGGCTTATCACAGTTCTGGACTATAATTCTAACATGTGAGAATTCTAACATCAGATCAATAAAGCTGAATCTGTGATAAGCTGAATGTTGTGCTATACTCTGAGGTATTGGGGTTTTTTTGCTATCCGTTTAGATCCATTGATTTGTCACTGGCTGGTCAACCATACTTAGCCTTGGGTTTGTATATATTCTCAGTAGGAGAAATAGATATCGCTCCCTAGGAGTGGATAGTTGTCAAGTGGCGTGCTGTTGAAATCTGACCTCAAGGCAAAATGCCAAGAATGAGAAACCGAGGTGACCATTTCACGGTTTATTGATGCATCCTATTCACTGTACGTTTTTTAGATATATGGAATAAATGTGTAACATTTAGAGTGATGCTTATGTGCATCCTGTTTTAGGGAGATAGATATTAACAATGAGCTTGAAAACATTTAGGGGTACAAATGTAATCTGTGTCTTCAGCTCTTTTGAAATACTTGGATCTTTCTTATACATGATCTCAGGAAAAGCTGCTGCTGCTTTAACCAATTGCATATGTAGTTGCATGGACCTACATATTCCAGAGTGCTCCGCTGCTCTGATGGTGGTCCTGTACCTGATTAAATGAACTATTTCGACAAATGTATTTGGCCTTAACCTGCTGCCAAATTTATTTTTGCTACAATAAACAATAGCACTTGCACTTCGACTTATATACCGCTTCACAGTGCTTTGCAGCCCTCTCTAAGTGGTTTGCAGAGTCAGCATACTGCCCCAACAATAAGGGTCCTCATTTCACTGACCTCGGAAGGATCCTTTTGGGAACAGCATGGAGATAGTAGTTCACCTAATGATCTTTTTGATAGTCACATGCATTACTTCAGTTGCGAAGTCCACAAATAACATTGATTTTTGCCTCTATGTTATGGCTATCTTATGTTATTGCTAAATAATTTCTTCTGCATCTTATTTTGAAAAGGCAGTTAGCGAATAGGAAGTTTCACATTTTTAGCTCATATAAATGAATCAGTTCATTTGTGCAGTGATTAAAGGATTAGCCTAGAAACCAAAATTCTAGGTTTTGCTTCCCTTAGACATAAAAGCTACCTGGATGACTTTGGGACAGTCATTCTCACCCAACCCAACCCAACCCAACCCAACCCACTTCACAGGGTTGTTGTGGAGAAAATAGGAGAGGACATTAGATATTTTGACCATTTGAATTGAGTGTGTGTGTGAGAGAGAAATAATATGACTCAGTCATCCGGGTCATAGTTGTCCCAAAGGTGCTTTTTCAAGAGGCAACTGGACTTTGTTTTTCTTTGAAGATGTTTCGCTTCTCATCCAAGCAGTTTTTTCAGCTCTGACTGGATGGTGGGCAATGGAAGGATTTATATTCCTTGCAGACAGCTGGTCATTTGCATTGCTTTTTATTTCTTTTATAAAAACTGCAGATAGGAACATTAATCTAAAACATGATTATTTTGTCATCTCCAAGTATGTCCTGTAGCATATTATGTGCAGTATCTAAAACAAATTGTTTTTATTGATCTGCATCCTTAATTAATTGCACTGTGAGTAACAATTCAGTCTACTGAAGTGGAAGAATAAGTGATGAGCCAATCTTGGATACAAAGTAGTATACTTGGGTATTTATTTATACAGGTACATTTCTTAAGAATTAGGCTCTAGATAAGCAAACAAAAGTAGAGGAATCCTGACCACCAGAACTCCAAAACAAGAACAAAATATAAATACAAATTGGAAAAGCAGGTGGTAGAAGAAAAAGCAACTTCACTTATTCTCCACCAAACTAAAATAATAATAAAACATTAACATAGTACTCACTAAGTATATGACTTTGAAATTGTGGACAATATACAATGATTAAAGCTGTGGTAGCAACTTTTAAACAAAACAATTAGTGCTTTATATTCCTTAAGGCTCACAGTGATGGCATAAAATATTTATATACAGGCTTTAAGCTTTAACAATAATAAAAATACAAAAAGTGTATGGATTTTCCTTTTGAGAAATCATTCCTAACCTTCATAGTAGCCAAACTTTAAAAGTTGGCTCCATTTCCACCCTTGTTTTTTCTTCCTGTTCCACCAAATGTCTAAAGAGGCACAGTTAGAATTTTAGCTCTTAGAAAGGTGAGCTACCAAGCAGGAAGCACCATCTCTTAACCTGTCTCTATCAGACAGGAACAGATACAGTTGTTAATCACTATTTTGCTTTTGAGAAGTCTGTAAATAACGCAAATGGGAAGGAATGTTCTGAGACAAGATGAGTAAAGATTGTATGGTCGAAAGGTCCAGTTTATGTGATTATGCTAATAACTGAGACATTGATGGTTATTAATTTGCTATGATTTTTTGGCTAATTTTCTCTCCCACACTTGATACTTTGAAGCATTTTGAGACAAAAGAGATATTATAGATGCAATGTTACAGCATTTTAAAATAATGAAACCTGTAATATAAAGAGCAACACTTGTTATAAAAGATTATGCATACCAGAGAAAACTTTGATGTGAATTTGCCAATAAAAAGATTTGATATATGTATATGTGTGCTTGTGTGTATGTATACACACACATACATATATACATGCATACTTATATATAAACACAGATACCTTCTCTCCAATTCCATTGGATCAACTGGGAGAAGAAAGTGATTGGTTATTTTATTTCTGATGTCATTTTGTCTTTGTTGCATCACCTTGATCAGGATAGATAACAAACAGTGGTGGGTTAGCTACTGAGGAGTAGGCAAAGGGATAGTCAGGAAAATTTGAATGTCCTCATCAGATTGTTTTTAAATGAATAGCTCTTAACTAAGGGTTTAAAGATTTCTTACTGCTTGTAATAAGGGAGTATTTTGGCACCTTGCTGCTGAGAAGAGCCATACTAGAGCTAAGATGGAATCAAAAGGAACAACGGATTCTTCCATTTCTATGAGTTACTACTTGCATTTCTTTAACTAAATGGGCACCATTGCAGGACTTCTTTCCATTTGGCTGGAATAACATTGGAAAATCCCACTATGTGGGAAGCTGAAAGAGTTTAACCCTGACATGGAAAAAGTGTCAGGATTGATGCAGGCCTCTAGAATGACAGCAGTTCTTGCACTGCCTTCAGAAGCATGGTCATGACAGACCAATAGGCAGGTGGTAAGCAGGGTTGTGAGGGGAGTAAATGTGCATCTTGATTTGCATTTCATTGCTAGACAATAGGAAGCTGGAGGGGTGTTGGATACTTGCATGGCTGGCTCTTTATAGGAAATAGGTTCTAGAAAGATAAAATATGCTTTGAAGCAGATCTAAATCACTACAATTGTATTCATCAATGATAAACAAGAATTAAATTCTAGCAAAGGCTGAATGCAAATGAATAAGGATGGACAAAATCATGAATTAAAAAGAATAGTTCCAAAAAACAAACCCTCCTCACGGCTTTTTAAGCATTTTGTTTCATCTCATACTGGTCCCTGATAAATGTTTACATGATTAAATGGTCAGCATCCCAAGAATAACCATAAAATAAAGATTTTATCTGGCCTATAGTTTCATCATTTACTCTTGTTATTCTGAGCACAAGTGTGTGTATAGAGGAAAAAGACTCCAAACAAAATCATGTTAAAATGTACAATATTTTCCTCTATTCTCCTTTACATTGGCTCTGTTACAATTATGTCCAAACTAAGGCACTGAGGAGAAGGAAGAGGAGAAGAAAAAAAGAAGGTAGAGGGAAAGAGGAAAACAACAGTGGGTGAAGAGAGAAGCTAATGCTATCAAGGATGGCCTAGAGAAGTACAGGCAACGGCTGTCTTCATAATAACTGAAGCTCAATTCTGCACTGAAACGCCAATCAGTGCAATCCTTCAATAAGCAGTGCTTAGCAGTGCATCCTTATGGAAGTTTGCTGAACTCAAATTCATTTCTTTCTGTTACTCATCTGTGAATGGTGAGTACAGGACTGCAGTTTAAACTTTTTTTTTTTTTTGGCCAGAGAGCCTTACCTAAAGTATATATTATCTTTAATGTTTAAAACGTAAAGTAATGACATCAATAAATTACAATTCCAGTTTGAGTTAATGTTAGTTATCTGAAATTAAGTGCCAAATTAAATACTGTATGTATTAAAGATTTCCTACTTCATGCCTGTTTGCTCCTTAGATCTCTTACTGTATCTGTATACAAAAACTGATCGTTAATTCTTTCTTGTGCAACAGTGCCAGCTGGTGGCAAGTACTAGTAATGACAGCCATGCCAGTCTTTACATGTCTGTTTTCTCTGAGGTGGACCTAACTAAAACTTTTCTGTCTTCTCCCTATATCATCAAGTGTATCATCATTGCTCCCAATGAATAGGAATACCCAACTGCTGTTTTTCTTTAGGAGCTATTCTTGGGCACACAACATACAGCATCCCAAAGAAAGATGTCAATCATTAACAATGAATTAATTTTATATTGCATCCATAAGTACCACTTACTTTAAAGCATCCTGAAGAACAATTAGACCAGTACATTATTTTGTGAAAATAGGTTAAAGGTAAAGGTAAAAGTTTCCCCTCTCCAGTTGTGTCCGACTCTAGGGGGCGGTGCTCATCTGTGTTTCCTACGGTAGCTGAGGGAGCCAGCATTTCCGTGGTCATGTGGCCAGCATGACTGAGGCACACGGATTGCTGTTACCTTCCCACCAAAATGGTACCTATTTATCTATTCAAATTTGCATGCTTTCAAACTGCTAGGTTAGCATACATATTAATACATTTATTAGAAGTGTTCTCATAAAACTATTTTTAGCTATCATTTTTCTCTGGGAAGTGCTATTTTTAGCATAGATATACAATGCAGTGTCAAATATGCAACACTGATAATAGCCTAAAAGTATGCCTACCTGGTAATAGATAAATTAATAATGTGGCAGTTCCACCAAGGAACGCAGGCAACACTACTGTATGTTTTCACAAACACACCAATGCTTAAAAAAATACCAATAGCCAAGGTCTACTTTAGTCATTTTTAACTACAGTAATCCAATTTAAATGTGTTGGATGGCTGGAATATGCCAAAGGCAGGAATGCTTTTCATATATTCTTTATACAGTAATTTCATTCTGGTTGAGAGAGCTGAACCAGCAGCTTCTTACTTTATCCATCAGATTACCTTCTTGTTCTCTATGCAACTGTTGTTGCTCCTACATAAATCTTCTTTAACTATTTTAGAAACAAATGGCCAGTGCCTGAACCAACCTCACTCATTTGTCTTCGAATTGAGGGCAAAAGGCTGATACCTTGACATTGTGCTTATACATCTGACTTATCCCAGCACCTAATTCAAAATCTTGGCTCAGGTTGGCACTCAGTGTGGATTCAACTTTGGTTTCCTATGAGACACAAGCCAATCAATAATTGACTTGAATGTTGGCTGCTGCTGCTTTTCTCTTTTTGGTGAACCCCCCCCCCCCCACAAGTGGTTTAGCAAATTAAAATCTTGTAACAGTAAATTACCTGAAATATGAAGGATATTCAAAGCCTAGAATGAAGAAAGGTATTTTGTTTGTTACCTCACAGAGACCCCTGTGACCCCTTAGGGATTAAAAAAAAAATTCAGTGTAGATATTTTTAGCACTGGGTACGTTGCTTCTGGTGGCCGCCTTTTCCTGGTTTTTGGCACAAGGGTTAATACTATAAGTTTTTCCATATTCTCTTTGGGATGAATGTATTTTTGGCAGCGACAGATAATGGGATTTAAAAGGTTTCAGTCAATGCTTTTTCGATACCAGCATTGTGAAGTCCACTTGTAGAGCCCAGGGGCTATTTTCTCAAGTATATTTGAAGAAGAGAGCTATCTTCTTGAGAAGCATCGTCATCCAGTCCTGAAAAGAAGGCACTTTGGGTGCAAATGTGACCTGCCTGAGAGTGGCTTTTGCAGGGTCCATGAGGTTTGTTGTCTGCCAAATACAAATTTATAGTAAGATAGATGCAGGAAGAAGTGAGAGGTAAACCCCATAGCTTTTCCATTGGTTATTGCTATTGAAAACAACTATCGGCCCTGAATTCCAGTGTCACCAGGATTTCTGCCAAGCATAGCTTTAAAGAAGCATCTGACTGCCAGTTAGAAAGTTGAAAATTCCAGTGTATGACTTGCAACACATCTAGATAGAATTCCTTTTCGGACAGATCCAGTGTTTCCATTTTAGAATAGGACTTCTAACATCATTGGTAAGAAATTTGCATTAAAAAGCTGCTTCATTGACTTTCTGGGCACCAAGATTTGTTTCCAGTCAAGCCATATCTTTCAGTTCTGAGATGTCCAAATAGACTAAACACAAGCATGGTCAAGCCTAAAATTTTAAAATCCAGTGTACTCAGAGGCCAGAGGAATTTTAGCATCCTACAGCAAATCAAGAAAACAAAATGCCTCTGTATTTCCTTGTTTTGCTTGTGGCACTATTCCTTCCCAAAGTATGACATTCTAAGATTAACATCCATCTGCTAGGAAGGAAACCAAAGTAACTCAGACCCAAAGGAAGGGATTATCGATTAGAAGCAACTAGTCAGGGCGTGGTGTTCTTTGAAGAGAGTATTCAGTCAAATGAATCTTGGAGCCCATCGTTTTTCTGCTTCTGTCAAAAGGGTGCAGGTGTTCCCGAGACTCATTCACAGAGCCAATAAAACTGGAAATAGTAGTCATTAAAGAGAGAGCCCATCTGCTCCACAGGGGTACTGCAGTTAGCTTGGCCCTGTGAGGAGGGAATGGGAAAAAAAATAAGGTTCAAGGGAAATGAAGGTGTTTTTTTTTTTCTGAGAGGAACTCTTATCTTGAGGGAATCATGAAGGTTTGCAAATAGCCATCATTATCAGAAACAATTTACCTTCGGGGAAGCAAACCATGGAGAGTTGATCGGATTATTAGCTCAAAACTATTACTTCTTTTGGAAGAAATGTAAATGAGTTCAAATTTAAAGTCAAAGTGAAAAGTGAGCTCATACTCTGAAAGGGTCCCCTTGGATTACTAGAACTCTTCTCCGATTTTATGAAGGAAGGCTAATTTCCTGTGCGTTTTCAAGGCACAGGAATATTATACTGATATCTTGTGTCAGAAAATCTGACTTCCCCAACAAGCTCCAGACTTTTAAATCTGCTCCCTAAAAGTTCAAGTCTCTCCTGTGCTCTCACACAGGTAGTTGCACTAGAATAGTGTTTCTCAACCTTGGCAACTTTAAAATATGTGGGTTTCAATTCCATGCTGGCTGGGGAATTCTGGGAGTTGTAGTCCACATATCTAATAGTTGCCAGGTTGAGAAACTGCACTGGTGCAAAAACAGCAATCCCAATACTGTGGTAAGAAATTTCAGTGTTCTTAAAGCCTCTCAATTAGGAACATATTTTTCTCTACTGAAGACTCCTAAAATGAAATAAGCGTGCCTGTGAAATCTCGACATTCTCCTTCCCATGGATACAGAATCATTTCTTATCTATACCAGACTTATCAGGAGGGAATTTAAATATGGGATACTCGCACCATCCTTGTACATATTGCTACATGTGGATATAATTCAGACATTCATTTGTCTCATTTAACAGGAGTTTGCAATTCTCATTCACTCAGTGCCCAGCTTAATGTGATGCCAAAAGGAGATTCGTTACCAAAGGGCAACTTCATTGCTTTGGCTATATGCATTTTTTTTTCACTCTAAGAACTAATATGCCTTACAAATGTATGCTGGAGGACATGGCAAGCATTGATACTCACAGGCCTAGCTATTCGGAAATGGTAAGTAAATTCCTGGAATGGCATCATGACCACAGGCCAACGGTATGTTGCTCCCTAGAAAAAAAGAACATCCAATACCTGGGATGAAAGAAAGCTATTGTTGCTATTTAATATTGCCCCATTTCCCAGACTGTCAAGGCGAATTGCATCTCCTTTGCTCTCTGCTCTTAGCAAGAAACTGATGTTAGAGAACAGCAGACAGCAAGGTACCATATATACTTGCGATAAGCCAAGAATTTTATTGCCAAAACTGAGTTTGGCTTATCGGCGAGTATATACAGTAATAGAAGTACCTTTATACTATAACTCATACATACTTGCATCTAAGCCTATCCATGGATAAGCTAACCCTCAAATTTTTAATCAAAATATTATGAAACATGGATAATCCATAGCTTATCCATGTATAAACTAACTATGAAAATTAAAACATATGAGCATTTCAAGGTTCAGCTTATTTACAGATGGGTTTATATGCCCAAACTCTTATGTTTCTGTTTTCAAAGGGAGAGAAGGAACGAAAGGAGATGAGAGGAATCAGTGTTATGGTCATTTTTTTTTTAAAAAAAGCAGGTTACTAAAGAGCGATTTTCAAGAAATTAAGGCAACAATATATATTCCAAACAAAACTAAGATAGGTCTAAGGACACAACAAATTGAACCTGATTTTCCATTATAAACAAAAACCTAGATGCAAATACATTATCCAGCAGGTAAACACTTTGTGAGATATCTTTTTCTTAAAAAAAAATCATACCTGAATATCCGTTGCATTAGACAAGCTGCCTAGGTCATTTTCAGTGTGCAGACATGGGCTGTTGGATGTGAGATTACAAAGATAGCCAGATACAGCTGAGGAAGCACTGAGAGGAAGGAAAAAAACAGAAAGCAACAACGATGAGCAGGTCATTTTTAATACAGCCTTCTCTTGGCATTTGTAATAATATAAATGCCACTATTTACAGTATATTGGCCTATGAATTCATGTTCTTATTTCACTGTAAAGTACTCTTTCTCACTGTACTTTCACCCACCAAAAATACACAACTCCTAATTGTATACCATTACAGGTGAAACTCGAAAAATTAGAACATCGTGCAAAAGTTCATTTATTTCAGTAATGCAACTGAAAAGGTGAAACAAATATATGAGATAGACTCATTACATGCAAAGATAGTTCAAGTGTGATTTGTCATAATTGTGATGATTATGGCTTACAGCTCATGAAAACCCCAAATCCACAATCTCAGAAAATTAGAATATTGTGAAAAGGTGCAATATTTTAGGCTCAAAGTGTCCCACTCTAATCAGCAAATTAAGCCATAACACCTGCAAAGGGTTCCTGAGCCTTTAAATGGTCTCTCAGTCTGGTGCAGTAGGAATCACAATCATGGGAAAGACTGCTGACCTGACAGTTGTGCAGAAAACCATCATTGACACCCTCCATAAGGAGGGAAAGCCTCAAAAGGTAATTGCAAAAGAAGTTGGATGTTCCCAAAGTGCTGTTACAAAGCACATTAATAGAAAGTTATGTGGAAGGGAAAAGTGTGGAAGAAAAAGGTGCACAAGCAGCAGGGATGACCGCAGCCTGGAGAGGATTGTCAGGAAAAGGCCGTTCAAAAGTGTCGGGGACTTTCACAAGGAGTGGACTGAGGCTGGAGTCAGTGCATCAAGAGCCACCACACACAGACGGATCCTGGG
>QLTV01004389.1:191370-211997 GCA_003457575.1 Thermophis baileyi
GTTCTCTCTGTCTGGTGCAGTAGGAATCACAATCCTGGGAAAGACTGCTGACCTGACAGTTGTGCAGAAAACCACCATTGACACCCTCCATACGGAGGGAAAGCCTCAAAAGGTAATTGCAAAAGAAGTTGGATGTTCCCAAAGTGCTGTATCAAAGCACATTAATAGAAAGTTATGTGGAAGGGAAAAGTGCGGAAGAAAAAGGTGCACAAGCAGCAGGGATGACCGCAGCCTGGAGAGGATTGGAAAAGGCCATTCAAAAGTGTTGGGGACTTTCACAAGGAGTGGACTGAGGCTGGAGTCAGTGCATCAAGAGCCACCACACACAGATGGATCCTGGACATTGGCTTCAAATGTTGTATTCCTCTTGTCAAGCCGCTCCTGAACAACAAACAACGTCAGAAGCATCTTACCTGGGCTAAAGAAAAACAGATCTGGTCTGTTGCTCAGTGGTCCAAAGTCCTCTTTTCTGATGAGAGCAACTTCTGCATCTCATTTGGAAACCAAGGACCCAGAGTATGGAGGAAGAATGGAGAGGCACACACTGCAAGATGCTTGAAGTCCAGTGTGAAGTTTCCACAGTCTGTGTTGATTTGGGGAGCCATGTCATCTGCTGGTGTTGGTCCATTGTGCTTCATTAAGTCCAGGGTCAACGCAGCCGTCTACCAGGAGATTTTGGAGCACTTCATGCTGCCTGCCGCAGACGAGCTTTATGTGGATGCTGACTTCATTTTCCAGCAGGACCTGGCACCTGCCCACACTGCCAAAAGCACCAAAACCTGGTTCAATGACCGTGGGATTACTGTGCTTGATTGGCCAGCAAACTCGCCTGACCTGAACCCCATAGAGAATCCATGGGGCATTGCCAAGAGAAAGTTGAGAGACATGAGACCGAACAATGCAGAACAGCTGAAGGCCGCTATTGAAGCATCCTGGTCTTCCATAACACCTCAGCAGTGCCACAGGCTGATAGCTTCCATGCCACGCTGCATTGAGGCAGTAATTGCTGCAAAAGGGGCCCAAACCAAGTACTGAGTACATATGCATGCTTATACTTTTCAGAGATCCGATATTGTTCTATGTACCATCCTTGTTTTATTGATTGCATGTAATATTCTAATTTTCTGAGATTGTGGATTTGGGGTTTTCATGAGCTGTACGCCATAATCATCGCAATTATGACACATCACGGCTTGAACTATCTTGCTTTGCATGTAATGAGTCGAGTCTATCTCATATATTTTTTTTCACGTTTTCAGTTGCATTACTGAAATAAATGAACTTTTGCACGATATTCTAATTTTTCGAGTTTCACCTGTATTGGACTTGAAATGGAAGAAGGAATGCACCATAGCACTGGGATGCATTCTCCCATCTTCTTTCCTCCTTCGCCCTTTGAAATATCTCTCCAGAGTCTTTTCAGAGGTGCTGTTCTTTTGCAGGCAGGAACTGAAAGTCTTTTTTGTGTTACAGCAGAAAGCAAAGTATTTGAGGCTCCAAGGAATAACGGAGCTACATTTTGCTAAGTTATTTTGAACAGATCTAAATCCTGAAAGTGGTAACTGACAAGCCACTTCTCTAATTTCCTCTTTGCTTTCTATGAAACATTTTATAGGATACATTAGATACAATCCAACAAGCAATAGTATGAAGACTCCTTGATCCAAACGGCTCTGGTTTTCCAGGTCTAACTATACAGATGAATATCACAGTGGAGTAAGGTACACAAAGGAACAAAATGGTCTTTTAAGAATACAGAAGATGCCTTGCATTAAAGTAGCAACATTGGCCCATCATCAGATTAGGGTCATTAGACAATATGTGGTGTTTCAGATGCTGCTGGCCTAAAACTCCCAATGGTCTATCCATTCTGTCTTGACAGTAGTTTTCTAGTACTTATTTATTTAATTCATTTGCCACCTATCTCACTATGTGGCTACTGTAGGCAGCTTACAATAATCAGCAGCATCTGCAGCAGTGGAATATTGGAGTGTAATGAAGGAGGTTTTGCAGCACCAACTGGAGATGTCAGAGACCAAACCTGATTTTTTGGGGGGGAGGCAAAAATTATGTGCTCTGCCACTGAGCTACAAAAACCTTCCCTTTCGACAGACAGATTTTCTTCTGTGTCATGCCTAGCTTTCTATCTTCAGCATGTCAGGATGTGAAATACATGGCATCCTCCCAGAGTAGCACTGACCCTTTAATTTTTGACTGTGGCCATTTTAGGGTTGTTGCAGCAAATGGCTTTGTGATTATGAGATGAGAAGTGGCATAGAAATATAGGTAAAAGAACCACCACAAAGACATATCTGACTTTCTGTGAAATCTCCAGTCCTGTGAGGAAGGGAAGATAAGGATTCTTAAACGGGGTAACCAGATTTGATTTAAAAAGTGCCTGATTGTCAAGCCTCACCGAAAGCCTGTCCCCCATCTTCCTCATGACTCAGTACTATTTTCTTATGAATTATATTGAGAATAGTACTCTCAATTTGTGAAATGATAGCAGATATTACATCTTTATCAACTATATCATTTTGGAATTCTCCTTTCTCAATCTGGTTTCCTATTAAACTGTTTTAGCTTTTGCATTTTCTACAATATTCTTTGCCAGAATCTGTGCTTTCCCAAAAGTTCTTACTTACTTCATTTCCAAAGTAAGATTTGTGTTCACTGATGTAAATTTGCTGATGGGAATGCGATAAGTGATATTTCCAGTCCTGCAGGAATAAAAAAATAAAGGATATACCACAAATTTTTGCTTATCTTCATACTTTCCTGCTGTGCTTTGTATGTTTTCACTCAAATACGATTCCATCATTCATCACTGGTAATATGGCAACCAAGATGCATGGAAAAATCCTAAATTGGTATATTTAGGTATCTGGATGACACAATTTCCTTCCTAGGAATCTGGCCTTTAAGAATCCCCGTCTGATGTATGCAAAAAATGCCTACAGTGGAATACTGGAGTATAAAGTTAACTGAATTTCCAAAAATAGAAAAGCTGACCAGGTTGGTCAGAGAAAAGACAATAAGGACATTTTTGAAAGACGAAACTGTATGTGGACTTTTTGTTGAAAGAAGAAAAAAATGACTTGATGATTACACGATTTGGAGGTTAAAAAGGGATGGAGAGTTGGAGAAAACTTTAAAATGATTATTACTTGACCGAAAAAAGGACAGAAGGTCATAAATGTTTTCTCTCTCTCTTATCCTCTATTTTTTATTCTATCTTTGTTCTGGTTTGTTTTGTATATTTTACTACACTGATAAATTCAGATAAAAATATAATACAAAAAAGAATTCCCAGTCTAACAAAGCTTATTATGGCTGCCATGCTCCCACTTACCTGCAATCGTCCCCTGTAGCACAGACTTGGGGTAAGATGACCACATTCGCCTCCAACAGTGACACAGACTGGAGCACAGGAGCTGTTTCTACAGGACAGAAATGATCAAGATGGAGCAGGAGCTTACTCTGCGTAGGAAGTTCCACAAAATGCTAATCATTCTAAAGAGAAAGGTTTAGGACTGTGATCATATTCTAACTAATGCAACCATATATATTTCTGCCTAAACCAAGCCGAAGGGAAATCAGATAGTTTGGAATGGGATTCATAAACCATGCCTGCTAAGGATGTATGTGTGCCATCACCTCACAAAGCTTTACATGCAGCATAGGGCACAACAGGAACAGGCAGTGTAGCTGAGGAAGATCTGGCACAGACGGAAAAATAACAGGTGTTCTCCTGTTTGGATATGATTATATATACATCAACAGCTTTTACCATCCTGTAGCCTCCAGATGTCCTAGGATGACCATTCCCATAGTCCCAGTCATCAGAGTTTGAAAAGAAACTACACTAGCAAATGTAATGGCTGGTAGTAATAGGGATGTTCTGGAGCAGAGTAAAGAAGGAATTAAAGATGTGCAAGATATATTAAGGAGGTGCTTGCAGATAGTTAAAACATATGTGAAGAATCTGTAGCTCAAGAGCAGGGTGGGAGGAAGGTTTCTGAGGCCTTGGCTGGTTCATTGCAACTCAAAACTTTCCTGCTTGCCTATCAGGGGTGCTTTCGAGTCAGTCCTGACTCTTGATGATTGCCTGGGCTGATCCCTGCAGTTTTCTTGGCAAGGTTTTTTTTCCCTCAAAAGAGGTTTTTCCCTTGCCTTTTTTTAAGACAGAGAGTGTGACCCAGATTAGAACTCAAGCCCTTCTGGTTTCTAGTCTGATGCCTTAACCACTACACCAAAGTGGCTGTCTCCTACATGCCCACAGGCCAATGATTAGTCAAATGGGGAGAGCCAGACTGCAGTGAGGAGGAGGAGATAGGCACACATGCAAGAGACAAGGGGTGACCAGGCTGCTGCTGTTCTTGGCCACACTACTATGAGGCCTCTGAACCATGATCTATTCCTGCATGTTGTCTTTGGGGGCAAAAAATGTTTCCTTCTTCCGTTAAACAATGCCTGTTTGCTTATTTATTTGATTTATATGTCTTCCCCTCTCATCTCTGGATCATATACCAGGCTAAAAACAACATCTTAACTACTCAAGCCCTAACGCCCAAGATCACAAATAATAATGCAAACTTGTAAGAAAGCAGCAGTAACTGGCAGATCTTGACAATCTCCTGGCCCAAATGCCTGGGGAACAGCCAGGTCTTTAATGCCTTATGAAAGGCTAAAAGGGCTGAGGCCACCTGAAATTCTGGAGGGATGGCATTCCATAAGGCAGCTACAGAAAAACACAATTCCTGGGTCCAACAAGAAGACATTGTTTAACATGCCACCCTGCTAGATCTGGTGGGATGAGCAGAGATGGTGGAAATTGTCTCTATTCCCAAGTAATCAGGGAAAATAGGAAATCTGTCTACCATTATGCTTGGTTCTTGCGATGCCAGGCTCCTTAGCATCTGGTTGGCTGATGCTCCGTCGCTGCCGTGATGTCTGATCGGAAGGAAAGCTGTTGTATGTGAGGGGGAGGTTGGCAACATATTTGGACTTGCCCTGGATGTTGGTGAAGAGGGAGGAGGGGCTGGCATTGGGACCCCCAAAGCCCCGTGATCGATCAGCAGTCTTTGGCCACTTTGTGTGGGAAGCTGTCTTGCCGGAGATCCCCCTCGATTTGGCTTTGATGTTTGTCACTGGTAGGAGTGACACGAAGCTTTGGTCTATGAAGGCAGAGTAACAAAATAAAAATTAAGAAAGCTACCGTATTTTTCGGACTATAAGACGCACCGGTGTATAAGACGCACCAAGATTTCAAAGAGGTAAGTAAGAAAAAAAAGTTTTTGCCCTCCCCGGCCCCCAGGAGCACTCTGCAGGCCTCCCAAACCCTCTGCGTGCCCCATTTTTTGCCAAAACAGGCCCATTTTTTGCCTGTTTTTGTGAAAAATGGGGCGTGCAGAGGGTTTGGGAGGCCTGCAGAGTGCTCCTGGGGGCTGGAGGGCAAAAACACCCCTGGTTTTGCAAAAAATGGGGTGCACAGAGGGTTTGGGAGGCCTGCAGAGTGCTCCTGGGGGCTGGGGGCGGGCAAAAAACGCCCCCGTTTTGGTGAAAAACGGGCAAAAAAGGGCCCGTTTTCCACAAAAACAGGGGCGTTTTTGCCCTCCGCAGCCCCCAGGAGCACTCTGCAGGTCTCCCAAACCCTCTGCACACCTTGTTTTTGTGAAAAACGGGCCCATTTTTCACAAAAATGGGACGAGCGGGGCGGGGCTTCGGGAGGCCAAAAATGGCTGTATTCGATGTATAAGATGCACCAACATTTTCACCCTCTTTTAGGGGGGGGGGGAGAGAAGTGCGTCTTATACTCCAAAAAATACAGTAATTTGAGAAGGGACCAGCAATGGACAGATATATACTGTAAGAGCCTAAGGTGTGACAACTAAGACAGCATAATTCTCAGAGATGATAAACCTGTGACTATCTTCTAACACTGTAGACTCAGTTAGACAATTTTAATTTTTAATATAGATGAAAATTCCCTTAGGAGAGTTTCCGTGAATTCTGATGTTTTAGTCGGATGTACTGTATATTCTCAGTGAAGTTTCTTAAAACAGATATAATTCCATATAAAAACATTTTTGTAGAAAATGCATCTGAAACAGAGGTGGGTTCCTACCAGTTCTAACCGGTTCTTTAGAACCGTTAGTAAACTGGTGATGATGTCACAGAACCAGTTCTTTTGGCATCTCCGTGGGTACCGCCATCTTGGATTTTGCTTCTGCGCATGCGCAGAAGCTATTTTTTTATTGCTGGGAGGGGTGCGCGCACGCACGGCACGACCCTGAGCGAACCGGCAGCAAAATTATCCAGAACCCATCCCTGATCTGTAAGAACTGGTTTGCACTAGGCAACTGATAGAAAAGCCAGAATTATTGATTAAATCTCTACACACATTGAATTTATCCATTTCCATAAGAAAACCAAAATCATTCTCTAATATTTAAATATTGACCATTGTATTCTGGAAATTCCAAAAAGAATGCAACAATTAGGTATAAGTAGGGGAGCAAGATAAATTTCCTAACACAATGATCTTGAAATAAAATGATTAAAACCCCCAAGAGTAATGTTTTGAAACTGATTCAGTTTTATGTAAATAATGATGCTAATATGGCTTCATCACCCAGATCTTCTTTGCTTCCTTCTATTAGGTGAGAAGAAAACTAATATTCACAGAAAAACATTCATTTACCTGATGAAAAAAGCTCTTGGCACTGAATGTTTCTCAAAACCATTGACAGACTTGCTCTAATTCCTCCTTTTTTGCTATATGAAATTAAGACAGCGGATCTTTTCTTTTAATGGCTACACTGTGAATGTAGATTGTTTACTACTAGACTGTCAGGTGTACAAATACCTTCTAATAACCAAAGGTATCAAAAAACTATTAGAAAAATTATTATTATACAACCACATCCTCGTTATTCGGCATGTACATTTAACTACTGTAGAGAGTTTGTGTAAGTAGCTATGGTGTGATATAGCAAATACGTATCTATTTGGCTGTAGATAATGATCCATTTAAAACAATAGTATAGCAGAGAACTACCTACAGCATTTGGGGAAATAGTGTAACTAA
The DNA here is from genome assembly GCA_003457575.1 of Thermophis baileyi. Lineage (NCBI taxonomy): Eukaryota > Metazoa > Chordata > Lepidosauria > Squamata > Dipsadidae > Thermophis > Thermophis baileyi. The sequence continues at coordinate 198,461 of QLTV01004389.1, forward strand.
ATGGTGCAGAACAACATTCACACAGAAAATGAACTAAACCAACAAGACATTTGGTAATCTAGATTCTCTTCCCTCGCTCCCAAAACCTGGCTGTACTTCTGCATATTCAGGAAATAATAAATGAATATGAATTATTGCTGCAGCTACAGCACCACTTTGGTGGGGGCGGGAATGCTCAGGTGCTCTGCCTTTAATGGTCTTGACCAAGAGATGGAACAATATCTCCAGAGAGTTAATGCATAGGTTCAGATCTGAAATTTCAACAATTGCATATGTACTTTTGAAATGTCCTATTATCCTTGGAGGATGTAGTTAATCTCTTCTCTAATCACAATTTGTTCAGAGCGATCCCAGGAAGCAATTGTTTGCTTCCTATTAAATGACCAACACTGTGGCCAAATTCTGCAATGGCAATTAGAAATCTCTGGTTCTGAGCACAACACAGGCATGCTTAGCTTGTGCTGTAAGTGGAGTTTTAGCTTAGGTATTTTCCATTTTAATGTTCTTTCCTACTTTTTGGTCTATAACCGTAAATTCTTAAATAAGCAAATAGACCAAATGGTTTTACCTATCCGGTTGGTGGCGACTGTAGTAGTCCCAGAAGGTCCAGGAGTAGATATGTTGTTGGGAACAGAAGAACAACAGGTAGAAAAACAAGGTGGGTTGAAACAGACTACTATGTTATAGGCAGGCAAGGCAGGGGACAAGTCAGGTACATGGGTTGTGACTGTGGGAAAAGAACAACAGAATCAAGATCAGTTGTATCAAATCCAAAACCAGCATCAATTAGCTTCCTGCACTAAATATGTAATTCACAAAATTATATTTTAATTTAACTTTTCTCTCAATCTGGATGAATTCCCTGGTACCTACCATTCTCTGAAGGGGAAGCATTGTCGGGGGTATTTGATGATGCAGTAGTGGAAAATGTCATCTTATTTTTATCTATGTTCTGACTGGACCTAAAATGCAAGAAAAATGCAGGCATGAAGTTTTGACATAAAACAGAAACAGATGTCTAGCAAAGGAAAGAGATGCAATAAGATAGAGGCTGTGCATGAGGTCACATTTGAAATCTGAAGATGACTTAAAACCATTGCAAAAATAAAGGGGTGGGGGGCAGAAAACAGGATGGAAAGTAGAATTATTGTTCTGAATGAACAGAGATCAATATATGAGCATAGTTTGACAAAGTAACAAAGGGCGAATGGGATAACATTGCTTTAAATCAGTTCTAAACCCACCCCTTTCCACTGGAAAACAGAAAATTCTGAAAACAGATAACTCTTAGGATGAGATTGCAAGCATAATTAAGAATTTGATAAATGGTCCTGGTTCCAACCAAAACACAATCCTCCCTGGTCTGCTAGCTGTTCATGTTTTCTACCTGATGACACCCGTTTACATTATTTAGCATACAGCCATATGCGCATATAACTGCACATCACATATGGCAAGCATAGAAATGGGCCAAGGAATCTGAGAGTTGTTTACTTTCCTAGTACAATCCTAGATCCTTTACATTCCATTAAATGTTGCCTTGTTAGCTGCATCAATTGGGGAGATCAGCCTATGAATTTGGGGTGAGAACTTTATAGCATCCTGTTTTCAGTCTGAGTGCTGCCCAAATCTATTTAGTGAAATACAATTCATTAAAAATGAGGATGATTTCTTGCAATTAAGAACTGCACTTTCAATCTTCCTATTTTTCATGTTATACTTTTGCACATTCAAACTAAATATGACTTTAACACATCATTTAAGCTTGGTTTCAGTATACCAATTTAAGCCTTACAAAAACTCTTTCCCTGTTTGCCTTTGTTGAGGAGAAGCAACACTAAAATGCAGACAGATATAAAAAGAAGGGAGAATGCATAAAAATACAAGGCGGCAGATTTGAAAGAATAGACAAATGTATTGCAGCATATTGAAAAAGTAGGACCATACCATGGACAGAGAGCAACTGGGACGCCAGGACCTCTGTACTGAAAAAGAGCCAGAAGGCAAGAAGTAGGCACAGCAAAAGAGCTACAAGGCACCAAAAACAGAAATAGGAAAGGAGGAATGGAATAACCAGGCAAGGGAAATTGTAACAAAGAGCATTTGATGGGAAGAGTAGGCAGAGAGGGATTTGGGGAGATAAATAAATGGAGCAAAAAAGAAGCAAGCAAAGGAGAGGGAAAGAGAAAGGTCAATTTAGTAATTAACATTCCACTGTGAATTATCCAAAATACATCATTTCAAACTGGTATACAGCTAGGACATATGGACAATTACATAAAACAGCACAGGTTCTAGAAACTGATTAATGACTATTTAGAACAGATCCTAAATATGATGTGCAACAGTGTACCTGTACACATTTCATGGTGTTTATAATATATACATTTGTTATAGAATCTATAAATTGCAATAAATTCTAAGAAGTGGTCATGAAAAGAAATATCCCAAACGTATACCCAGTCTCAGTTGAAAGTCATAGCTTGGCAGCATGTAAGGTAGCGTGTGGGATGCAGGCATTCAGCTGCTGATGCCTACCCTCAATACCCTTTACTGTATTATTCTTTTGTCATCCCAAAATGGTAAGGTTGGCTCCAAACATTTGCATCAAAAATTCCTTAAGAATTTACCCTCAAGTCAAATGGGAGTCCAATTACTTTTCAAAGCATATGACCAGGAAGAGGGAACATACCCTTCAATATCCACAAGGTCTTCCTCACTGCGGTAACTTAGCACATAGAGTGTAGACATGGACACCACACTATGAAAGAGAAAACATCAAATAAAGTTTCTAAAAATAGGGTTTTTGTGTTTCAGACAGAATAGGAGCTCTACCCTAACAGGCCATATTTGTTTGTTACTTATATTCATGAATGTAAGTGACTTTGATTGAAAAAGAGTTCTACTTCACAAGTTTATTCCTATTCTCTCCTATCTCTTTTCCAATATCTACAAAGCATCAACTGACTATAACTGCCATTACTATAGTGTAGCTCTTAAAATAGTTTTTACATTGCCAGGACAAAGAATACAAAGAAAAGTCCCAAATAGTGATGCACATTTCCATCTAATTCTCACTGATGAAAGCACTGTGGTGAAAAGATGGCAATGATTTCAGAGGAAATAAACTAATATAACTAAAACATGTCTGTTTATTTACTAATATCTATTCACTCACTGGCTAACAGGCTCTCTCACACATTCTGAGTGCTGCACCAACCCAAGGAGTGCGTGGTAGCTCAAATGTGCAGTCACTCACCTGAATGCCATGATGACCACCAAAGCAATAATGGTACCTTGCAGAAAACGTTGGCTGATGCAAGCTTGGTCTTTGACTCCTTGTGTGGGAGTCTGTACAAAATAAAGGCAAAGGGAAAAATCGTATCAGATGTCTGCTTGACAAATTTAGTTTTGAGTCTCATAGGTTGCTTGTCATCTTGTTAATAGCAAACTGTACTTTCTATGGAATCTTTGGAACTCTTATCTAAACCTTCCCAAGGAAAAATAAATATTCACAAATCAAGTATGGAAAACATCACATAGGCGCTAAGGAATGGCAGAGCTACATGGAAGGCAAGTATTTTAAAGTAGAAGTTACAAATCACTAAAACAGCTGTTGGATGAAACGAATTTGAGCACCAGCTCATAAAAGAACTTCGCATCAAGGAGTGTATCACACATAATACAATTCTTAACCTCATCAACTATGAATTTATATTCATAGCCGATGAATATAATTTACAATATGAATCCATATTATTTATAAATGACAGAGGATAGCATATTAACATTTGCAGAACAGGCTGGTGTTTACTCAACAGTGTAATATACATACTGAACAAACATGACATTGCTCAGAACTCAAACAAATCTTTTGCTTCCATATCTTCAAGTATCACAGAATTTGTACAGTAGGAGAACCAGAGAATCAGCTCCCGCATCTCCTACCAAATACCAGAAATTTCCAATGATACCTCCTTTAATAGAGAAAATCAAACAAATTACATATCTTTGTAAAAAGTTACCTTGCCTGCCACTTTGGGGGACCTCTTTTTATGCGGTATGCTTTCTGCACGGCTGAACTGACTCCCAGCTTGGCTGTATTAAAAAACAAAGTTATACTGCATCCAAATGAGCATTTTTCTTCTTTTATTGCATTTTTTGCCCTGCTCATTCTTCCATTTCTAACAGTTGTCTAATAAATATATATATGTGTGTGTGTGTGTGTGTGTGTGTGACATATTTTTACTGATAAATAAATATACACACACACACACACATATATATAGTGTGTGTGTGTGTGTGTGTGTGTGTGTGTGTGTGTGTGTGTGTGTGAGAGAGAGAGAGAGAGAGAGAGAGAGAGAAAGAGAATACATCATATCATATATGGTATAATATACAGTATAATATAATTATATAATGTACTCTTACAAATTAGAGTACTTTATCCAAAACAGAAACAAGACTTAGAAGAATTACTTAACAGATTGTATTCTCAACTGCAACAAAACATTTAGGGGTATAGAATGAAGTGTGTGGGGAGAACTATACGTTTTCTTGCACAAGGAACCATTAAAAGTATGAACCTGTCTTCAAATTTGTTGCATTGTTTATCTGATTGTACCATCCTTCTTTGAAAATGTACTACTGTAGGCCTTTTCAAGAATGGGCTTAAAGATACCAATTTACATTCATATATATCTTGGGAGAGTTCAGAAATGAGCCCTATAGGCGTCCTACTGTAGAGAAGAAGTGTGTTCTCTTCTTCGTGCCCCTGCTTTAACCATCAGTGCTCCATATGGACACTCATATTGTCTAGAGACTTGAATGGTGCAATATTTTCTTCTCATTAAGGATTAGAGAAATATCATGATGTTGCTCTTAATTATGGTAGAAGGAGAAAAAAAAATCATTTCCTGCTCTCTTGGAAAGGGAACTAAATCTTCAGCTTGGAAAAACATCTGAACCTATTCCAAAACTCTATGAGCTTCTCTATTAGTTCAAATCTTTATACTTACAAGTGCCACTGTGCTCAAGCTTCCTTCTAAATCAGTGATTCTCAAACTTCCTAATGCCGTGACCCCTGCCCCGCCGCTGTGACTCCCACCCCTCCCCCAAGATGGCGGGCTAGCGCGCGCTTCCCTTCCATCCGCGCCTGCGCATTCGAGGGCCGCTCGTGTGTCGCACCGTCCCTGGGTACTCGTATGTGGCCGGATAGAGGAGCGGTGTCTCGCTTCCTAAGACCATCGGAAATATGTGTTTTCCGATGGTCCTAGGCGACCCCTGTGAAAGGGTCGTGCGACCCCCAAAGGGGTCGCGACGCACAGGTTGAGAACTGCTGTTCTAAATCATAGGATTGCAACCTACATGTTATTTTTGTGATAGAGAATTAAATCTGTCAACAGTCCTTTCCTCCAGGTGGCCACTCCATATTATGAGCCAAAGCTGAATAAAAGTTATGTTTAAAATTCAGGTATGTGCATTACCTGAATGCTCCAGAGCTTCCAGTTGACTTCATACTGTCCAACCTTTTGAGCTTGGCCAGTTTATGACTCCATCTCTCCAGTTCATCAATCCGGTTCTCCAGGTTGTCAGTCAGTTTGCAGAGCTCCTTCACAGCCCCAACATTTTCCATAAAAATCCGCTCCTGCAATGAGCAAAATCAAAGTTTGCTTTTATACAGAGACCGTCTGATGGGCTCAAATCTTTACCTTGTGATTTGGTCTTTTATTTTCAAAGGGCGAGGATGTTTTGTTTTCGCAAATATATTTTTTTTAAAAAGAAACGTAACACGTCAGGCAAAGTGACTTAACAGACACTTCCTCAATGTGGACCTTTTGCAAAAATCTTTTCACTATGCAAAACTTGTAGAGAAAAATGTAGATACAGAGACTTTGTGATGAGGCAACTTATGTAACAGTGACATACAAAAGTCCATCCTTGAAGAAAGGACCTCATTCTCAGACTCTTTCCTCCACTCCTTCTTTGATTTCTGAGTTTCTCATATTCACATGTTTCAAAGATGAAACTCAAACAATCTGGGTAGGTATTTTTCATACGTCTACAGTACCATTAATTCACTGCTCACTACCATTCCTCTCTCTTCTGGAGAAAGATTGCTTTCTGACAGTACTTAAAAATCTTACGTAAAGTTTAATGAATCTACATTCCACTCCAAGTGATATTTAAGGCAGCTAATGCTAATGGAAAGATAAATTAAACACAAATATCACAATAAAAAGATATAATTTGCATCCAATCAAATTAACATCCACCTCAATTGGCATACCTGCCAAATACCTGTGTAAATTTATTAATTTTTTTTAAAACTTTGCTGGGAAAGCATTCCAAAGGCACAGATAGGCCCTTTTCCATATTCCACCAAGTATAGCTCTGATCATGGTGGAACTGGGAGGTCATCTTCTGTAGATTTTAAAGTCTGGGCAGACTTGACTTGAGAAAGCAATATGTACAGCTTTAAAGGATGCAATCAAACTTCTTATACGTGGCCCTCTCAATAATATTTAACAAAAATATTCTGGACCAGCTGAAATTTTCACACTTTTACAGGTTCTAATTATAGCACATGCCAGCTCTGAGACTGATTCAATTGTTGCTATTATTAAGGAAAGGAATTTGCCACTGATCATACCTGGTATCTCCAGGAATGAATGCAATGACATATGCATTTTACCCATGTAAATGCACTCTTGACCATCATCAAAAATTACATATCTAGCTTTAAGACTGAAGGAAAGAGATAGCAAAAATTGGATATCTATCTTCAAGATTGAAGATAGGACTACAATCAAAATGTGAAACTGTATTTTCCAGATAACCACAATTCTATAGTGTGGTTTATAAAACCATTTTATGTACGTTTACTGAAATGTAGGAGTGGTCCATATCAGTCTTCTATTTGTTTATTCACAAATCTATTCCATCTCTGCATTAATATCTCAATTTTTTTAAAAAAAATATCACAAAAATATATTTTACTATATTTTCACAAAATAAACCCTTTATAATACACTATATGTGAAAATATTTGTTATTATTATTTAAATTTATGGGCCACCCACCTTACCACAGGGCTACTCTGGGTGGCTTAGAATGTTAAAATATGTATACAATTTATTTTAATAGAATAAACATTCAATAGGTAAGGATACCTATGGGCTTATTTTATTCTATAATCTGCCCTACATCTAGGTTAGGGCAAGACATTCACTCGCATATCATGTGAAAAAGTAGTTGGCATACTTTTTCACTAGACTGAATTCTTCTTGGTCCTTATAAAAAATAAGCAGTTTTACTTGAAGTCAAGCTAAATGTAGGAGACACAGGAAGAACTAAGAGCTGTCCTTTCTTTTATTCTGAAGGCTTTTTGAAAAACATAGACCGACCATCTATCTTATTATTCTCCATCAAATCACCTGCAATGATTTGAACCAGTTTGTTCTTGTCAGTAGCCTTCCTATTTTTGTTTTTGTTTTCTCCTTCACATCAATTCAAGCCAGCAAGTGTAGTTGTTGGCACTTCCTAAACCAAGCACTGGTAAACAAAACATCTAAGATGCAACTTTAAAAAAATGTGAAAAAAAGATATATTTTCCAGATTTCGTATGGATTTCGTTTTCTTCAGAATCTGTTGCTAGTTTATTTCCAAGAGTTTCACTCACCTTATTTACCACAAGGAAATTCTCAATACTTTTCCCACTGGTAAAGACTATTTCCCCAGAATCTTTTACTGCTTCTGGAAGAATTTCCTTCACCTCTTGAGCAATAACACCTGCCCAGGAAAAAAACAACATAAAACATAACAGCTTTGAGCTCAATAAGTGTCATTATAGAAGATATTTACGGCAAAAAGTTACAATTAAAGATATAATTCAAACAGATGTATTATTTTATAAACATTAGCAGCAATTGCAGTAAAGTAGTTATTTTAAATTTTTCACTTTAGAAACAGCTACCGTAAAAGGTTCAGTGTAAGCATAGCCCCTAGGAAAGCTCATCATAACAGAAAGATAGTATTTGTGTGCCAGAATGATTTTGGCATCAGGAACTCTTGCATGAAGCACACTACTTCCATCACACCCTTACACTCCTTCAACTAAGAGATGAGCTTAAGCAATAGCTTAGATTGCTACTGGTTAAAGTCAGTGGCCTGATGAATACACCTTCATTATGAAAATATCTGAACAGGTGACAGATCCTGGCTGGCCTTGTCTGGTATTGGGAGCTAAGTTGGATGGGGTCTGGTTAATACTTGAGTGGGATTCCTTCAAAAACACTGTACGTTTGACTGGGAAGTAAAAAACACATCCCACATACGTGCGGATATATCTTTAAAGTCATCAGTTAAGCGTTCCTTAAAGGAATTGAGTTTTACCCATAAAGTATTTGGAATCTACCATGTGCCCCATAGTGGGAGAGGAGGAGGGGGAGGAGGAAATAAATGGAACAAATATTAATTCACTATTGTGTGATCATACACCCTATCTTGCAACACCTGCCCATAAGGTATTCCAACATCTATGTTCCAACAAAGGCACAAAAATGCGCTCTGCATTTTAATAATTTGCTATGAAAAACAACAGTGTAAGTATAGCAATTACAGTATATCTGATATTTAAATTAAGTAAAGAAAGAGTATTAGGCCTGGGTTTTCACATCATGATGAATGATGCTTGGTAAATGATTTTCCTGTATCTTGTACAGTGTTAAATACCTACGTATTATACAAAAACATACTCTCTTAGAAACAATCTTCAGATAAAATGTCACATATAACTATAACCAGGGGTGAAATCCAGCAGGTTCTGACAGGTTCTGGAGAACCAGTAGCGGAAATTTTGAGTAGTTTGGAGAACCGGCAAACACCACCTCTGGCTGGCCCCAGAGTGGGGTGGGAATGGAGATTTTGCAATATCCTTCCCCCAGGAGTGGGGAGGGAATGGGGATTTTGCAGTATCCTTCCCCTGCCACGCCCACCAAACCATGCCTACTAAGCCACACCATGCCCACCAAGCCACGCCCACAGAACCGGTAGTAAAAAAAATTGGATTTCACCACTGACTATAACATCATTGCCAAACCAATAAGCAAGTATCATCAAAGAGAAGCCAAGAATATGAGAGTTCATGGAACAACTGTAATCAATAGTTTGAGACGTACTTGCTACAGTAATGTAAATTAAGCTTGAGGTCAGGAAAATTACCTGTACCTGTCTCAGTTGTATTCTCCAAGCCAGCAGTGGCAGCAAACTCTGGCTTGTAATTATAGTGCACCAGCCGCATACGGGAGATTCTCTTCAGTTGTTCTGTGGTGTCTACCTAAAATTATAAGAAAAAGAAATCCATAAAAGTATCCTGCAGTCCTCAATACTCAGGCACCAGATAGTTATATCTAACCATATTTGACAGAAATAGAAAAGGTGTAGTGGAAGTTTGAATATACGGTAGATAATCACATGCCGATTTCAGCTCAGTATTTATGTGTTCTCTGTATTATTGATTTGAACAGTGGGAGCAGCAGAATTTAGCCTTTTGAGTAAAGGACAGCACTTCAATTTTCTAAAAAGGAGACAGTATTATTTCCTACCACCCGAAGCAAAGCCTGTCCAGTTTTATAACTGGCTGTAATGCTTAATATCTGTGCTGACCTTTACAGAATAAAGTACTGTATATTCTATAAAATCCAGCAAGAATGTAAAACATTTAAATATATTTAGAATATCAAAGTGACAAAACACACACACACACACACACACACACACACACACAAATCCAAATGTATTTATCTAGTGTTCAGGAATTAATATAAAGTATTTTTAAGTAAAAAAAAAAAAAAGCAAAGAAACTGGGAATTTGGAAGTCAGGCCAAGTTACAACCTGAGATTCATGGCAATCTAGGAACTCTTCCTTTCATATAGCACACAAAGTATTAAAATCAAAAGTTTGCAATTGCATTTTACAAAGACAAGTTGATATATAGTTAAGGGCATAGCAAGTCCCATGTACAATAATGGAACCTTAACTAGAACTATAGTTACATAAAGATCCGCGGTGGTACAGTGGTTAGAATGCAGGCTACTTCTGCGGACTGCCGGCTGCCTTCCAGCTGCCTGCAATTTGGCAGTTCGAATCTCACCAGGCTCAGACTTGACTCAGCCTTCCATCCTTCTCAGGTCAGTAAAATGAGGACCCAGATTGTTGGGGGCAATATGCCGACTCTGTAAACCACTTAGAGAGGGCCGTAAAGCACTGTAAAGCAGTATATAAGTCTAAGTGCTATTGCTATATCCTGACATGAGGGAAGGCATAGGAAAAAAACAACGAAACACACCAAGAGACAGAACACAGGAAGTACCAAACAGAATAACTGCCTTGGTATGTTTGCCTCCTGAACACTGTTGAGACTAGAACATCTGCTTATTCCAAGTGTTAGGCAAAGGTTGGCCTATTTCTATAGTGTTCGTTTTTTGGCTTGCAATGAGGAATACTTGCTCAGTGCTCATGAAAGTTTCAGTTCAGAAATCTAAAGTGACTGTTGATTTTCAAAGCAGATTCACTACTGAATATAATTTGTGGAGTGAACACTTACCTCTTGGATATCATCTTTTACTCGGATGTCTGATGGATGCATAAGAGACCCCATAACTTTTACATTGCCATGGACAACCAAGGCTTCATCAGGTCGGTCTGTGTTGATGCCAACTCGGCCATGGTGAAAGACAGTGTCAGGGAGCTGAGAGCGTTGCCAAAGTACATCACTGTCACTCTCAAATTGACCTGGGTTAGAAGCCTACAAAAAAGACATCCGGAGAAGAGTTGGGAATTAACTGTCAACAGTTGCAAATGATTGAGAAAAGCAGAGAAGAAAAGTCCAGTGGTTTTACAGCAGGAAAAAGTATAGGATAAAGTAAAGCTCTCCTCCTGAAGAAATGGAAAAATATCCATTTGCACCAATAGCCCATTCACTGATAGGTTAAACAAGAAAGAAATGGGAGCCAGCAGCCTTCCACAAGATACTTATTGGCCCAAAGCTTTTGCAAGTATATTACATGATATACTTTATGGACAATTGTGATAGAAGGCAGCCACACTTTATGTGCACTCATGTGATAAGGTGAAAGATAGGTTATACAATGTCATATAGAATATTATGGAAATTTCTCAATTTGCAGCACTTATGATTATCAGCATGGATAAGAACACATAATTCTTTGCCCATGTTAAGAGACAGAGATATAGTCTCAGTCAAAACCTACTTTATAACGTAGTTGTTCCTTTAGCCTAACAGTAGACTGCTTATAACCAGGGAGGGCTGTGTGATCTAGTTTGCCAACTCAGCACAAGGAGCTTGAGTCAGCGTGTGTTTACAGAATCAGCAAGATAAACCTTCTTTCTTAGCTCATAACAGAAAGGTTATATTGCAAATAGGCTTTTCTTACATTCAGTGGGAACAAAGTGTTCCATAAAGTAAAAAAGCATCCCCAGCTCAAAACAAATTCTTGCAGGTTTGTGAAGGAAGAGCCCGTAAGAGATTTAGGTGAACAAGAGTGATGAATTCCTCTAAGCAATTTGGAAAAACGGGATAAAATGGAAGAAACCATGTTTAAAACCAAAGGTTGCCCAGGACTTAAACCTGCTTTGTCCTAGACAGATCTGGACGCTCCAAGCCACGCTCCCAGGTGTGTGGGAGCAGATTGTGGCTTTTCAATGGCAGGAAAAGTTCTTCTGCATATATACCGTATCAGTCCAGCAGGTTACACAGGAACATTTTCTTTCTCGTTTCTTTTGCTCACCTTTGCTATTTCCTTTATATATATATGCTTCAGATACAGATATTATTCCCTCACCAAATGCTCATTTGTATGTTTTGTCCCTAACTCATCTAACTAAATATGTACCTTTCCATAAAAAAAAAAAAGATTCCAAAGTTGGTCCTTAAATCCACACTACTGCCAATCCAACTTTCTTCCCTCACGTGCTCCCTTCAAAATTCTTGACATTATTGTCACCCATATTAACTGAGAGAGCAATTGAAATGCTAGTCAGAGTTTACTAAAAGAGCAATAGGGTAAGCAAAGAAACAGAAAATAAAGATTCTATCCAGCTGATTCTAGTACTGTAGTTTTATTCTACATATCTCTGGCAATTAGACTTCTAGGGTACATGGCTTAAATGCTGTGTTTTCATACAGAGTTGAACATCAAATAGGGATTCCTGGGATGTTTCAGTGGGATTTCAAATAGTAAAGACGTCAATGTTTCAAAAGAGATTTCAACTTTTTCATTGATGAGCAGAATACTTTGTCCTACATATATTGACTTAGTATGCAACAGTTGCTGAATAATTTATTGCCCTTATAAACAGAGTCTAAACATTAATAATGATTTTATTCGTATGAAGCATTTCTATATAATTACTCATCAAAATAAAAACCTATAGTGTTTTAAACAACTGAACCGATAACAAAAACAACTTTAAAATAAACCATACAAATTAAAAGCTGTACAACAATTGAAATAAAATGGAACAAAGCACTGAGGAATAGTTTAAAATGCTTTAAAATAATTTACAAAGGCCGTGTTTTTACTTTTTCAGGGAAAAACTGGGAGAACACTGTTTCAATCTTCCAAGTTTATGAGTATTGGATCTCCAACAGAAAAAGAAGCTTCTTCATTTCTTATACTCTTACAATCCAAATGTCCTGTTACTTTAATAAGATCTCTGGCTAACAGGATGTCTACATTTCAAAGGATTCCCCCCCCCCTCCAGAAGGTATCTGTGCCACAAAGACACTTGGTGGCCTTTGGCAAGCTCCATTTTTTCATTCTTCTGGGCAGAAGTAATTTGCTTTGGCATCTGCTTCAGAGTATCATACATAAAAACTCAGAATGGTACTTGAATGGCTCAGCTTTGAAGGGGAGGAATGACGGCTACAGATGGGTCTGGGAATGGGCACCATTTAGGCTTTACTTCAGGCAGCAAAGTATCTTTGCTGACAATGTTAACATATATAATGGCTCACATCTCTCTCACATATACTAGCATTTGCTGACTATCCTATGGTGTTTAGATTCTAATCTCTCTTAAGCAAGGTGGTGCCTTTATATTACATTATAAAGACATTTTAAAAATCAATAAGGAACACATCTCTTGAATCCTATCTTTAATATCAAGATTTTATGTACTATAAACATGAAAATAGTGTATTTCCATATGGACTAGAGATGTGAAGGCCCGGAAAAAAACCGGAAAAATTCGGGAAAAAAAACAGTTTTTTTCCATTTTTTTCCTGAAGGCTTTTTTGTTTTTTTCCAAAAAATTGGAAAAATTGAAAAAAGAAAAAAAAACATTGTGGAATATTTTATTTTAACATGATGAATAAAATATTTTAAGACAGGGTGTTCAAATATTTTCTAAATCATTTCTTAAAAAAATGTATGATATCAGATTATTCTAATTTCTTTGCACTGAGCGAGGACAAGCAAGACCTAGGTAACAAACTGAACCTTCCCCCCCAAG